>JAADXR010000215.1:0-47001 GCA_023337935.1 Elongisporangium anandrum | reverse complement strand
GTAGTACTAGTGACACTAATTTTGCACACCTTAAATAGTCGGTATTCCATGATAGTCTCACTGATACTATTTAGTGTAAACACATTCAATAATAGCCTACAGGAAATAGTCTTAGTGATACTAATTGCCGTGATCGGTGTAGTGAACGTGCTCATGAAACCGTTCTCTTTCATGCACTGCTTTGAAGATGTTACTAAGGATGGCGTGGGGGCCAAAAAAGCAATAAAAAATAAGACTTGACACTTTGCGTCAGCTCAGTATACAAATGTCAAGTATAATCAAAACGATATGTAACTCAGAGAACTCAGAGATCCACGTAGGATACGATCGAGCATCCCGCACCAGGATGAATCGCAAAACATTCCTCGCAAACACGAGCCGATTCAACCACGCATTCCGATTCAGATGAGGTTCTTGGAGTTTCGATTCGTTGTTTTTGGTCGAGTTATCGTTGTTCTTGTGCGACCCAGTTATCTGCTTGCGCTTCAACTTGTCTGCATCTGCCTTCGCTTTTGATAATATTTTTGAGGTAGAGGCTCGTCTTTCTACGAGCGCTGAATACGGTCTTTCTCTTCTTTCTGTTTGAGTTTGTCTTCTCGCTCAGTCGCCTTAACAGCTTGCTTGGCTACTTTTTCACGCTCTTCGCTCTTTTCGTACAAGCAAATCTTTTTTCCGCTCTTATTTTTCACGCTCCTTGTTGATGCAAACGTGCTTCAGCCATGGAAGCTTCATGTGTAAGTAACCCTTATGAGAAACGCCGATAAGAATTCGAGACCGTGAAGCGTTCGAAGGTGTGTGTTTGTTCAGATGCCGTTGTGTGATATGATGCACTTGGAACGTATTGAGCCTCGCTTTATTTTCGCATTTCACGATGTAATAGTTCAGGCAATGACAGCGGGTCTTCATGCACGGCGAACTGAGAGCACTGAATCAGATCTGTCTTCGTTCGACAGAATTGACTTTCCAAGAGCCTTGGCTTTGTTCACCAGCCATAATCCGGTACTTGACCAGGAATTGACGGTAACCTCTTAAAACCAAGCTGTCTTGACCGTTTCGGGCAACCAGTCTGGCTACACTCTTCTTCTGTATGCTTGCCCGTGTGTATTAGCTGCCCAGTTACCAACGATTGAGACTTAAAAGGAGGAAGCATCCAGAATCGAGTGGTTGAAGAACATGTGTGTATGAGGTGGCAAGGCCAGAACTTCAATCCCATTCGCCTTAAATTTCTCGAGTACTTGCAGCGCCGTGTGGGCATTGTTATTATCAAGTAGAAGGAGAACTGGCCGTGCGGGTGGGACGCTCTCAACGAAGTGGTCGATCCACGCGTCGAATTTCTGGATGTCAGCAAATGCATTGTCTGAGCGGTTGTCTTGGTGCTAGGAAGATCTCCTGCCAGCAAGTCGCTTCTAAGTCTCTTGCCCTTGTAGGTGAAGAGTGGAGGAATGATTGCACCGGTGGCACTAACATTCATCAAGACCGATGTGTTCGATTAGACCTGCGCTTGAGCGACACGTTCTCGCTGCCTCGCTTGTCGATGACTTTAGTTGTCGATATACCTTGAGGATCGATTCCAGTTTCATCGCAGTTGTATATTCACATGGACGACAACGGAGATTTCGACAGGAAGTTTCGATCCTCAGCAAATAAGTAAATCATTCGCCCACGTCGAACGAATCTACGCGAGATGAGTCCAGTATTGTGGACTTCCTCTACACTCAATATGTGTTCCTGCCGCTTAAATGAGCTTATCCACTTGTTGGACGGCCCTGATGCAGCAAATAGATGCTTACGCCCATCATAGCAAATGTCGAGCACCATTCGCTTATAGTTTAATCAACTGGCTGGAAACCCTTTGACGTGAAGATCCAGCTGTCCTTGGATGAGTATTTCTTCTTCAGGTGCAGTTTGTGCGCAGGCTTTGAGTGCACACATCTGAACTTCTGGTAGTGGATGGCGCAAAACAGTAAAATGGTGGAGGTTACCCTTATATTATTATATGGATAGATACGGAACAGTACTATTCGGCTAGGCAAAATGCTAATATACCATAATGTAGAGCACATGACAATCTCACACACGCAATATCTAAGGGTTATCCCATTTTTGCACTCTATCGATCCTGGCCCTGAAATTAGGTTGCTTTCAGTCAAAAGAAGACCAAATTGCCACAGTTTTAGCACCATGCACTACTCATTCAGGGTTTTTATGTCGCATTTTTAGAATTGCTATATCTTCATTTTGGGCTGTGTGCTTTGGTTTGTTGATGAAGTATTTGGCGGTCCACACAACTGGATCAATTACCAAGTTTAGGGTCTCTTTTACCGCACCCTTCGTAAAAATAACGCGTGGGTACGTTTATTTTTACGAATTTTTCGATGTTGCGTCTAAAAAAAGCCGAAAAGAAAAGTCCTCCGCCAATCAGAAGGCCGTGAATTTTCTTTTTTTCGAACCTGGTTCGAAAGAATAGAAGAAGAAACACTCAACTTTAAAAAAAAAGAAAAGCCGGGAGAACCACCAGCGCGGGCCACAGTGTGGATCGCTCGGCCGTCCATTGAAGAAAAGAATCAGGGGCGGAATCGGCCAAGCCCTGAGATTCCTGCGCCTGCCATCATTGACGGCCGGCCCCCAGCGCGACCGCGGCCGTCCACTCGTGGCAGTAACACCCGCCGCCTTCCGTCTCCGCCACCAGTCGCAGCAGCAGGACGCGTTCTCAGAGCGAGCGCGGCCCGGCAACTCGTAAGTTAACACGTATCCACACCAGACAAGCATGGTCGCGGACGGCGGCTCGGCCGACGAGCCGCTGGCAGTGAGCGCCAGGCACCAGGCCGAGAAAGCGATCGTGCACAGCCAGCGCAGAGACGACGAGCGCAAGCAGCCAGTGGTTGGCGGAGGCAAATCAGGCGGCGTAAATCAGGTGGTCGCTCCACCGCTGGCATCGTTGACTTTGTCGTCCTCTCATGCGCCAGCGAAAGAAGCTGGCGGCAAGCGATCCAAGCCTGAAGCACCCAAGTTCCTGCTGCTACTGTACGAGATCCTGCAGAGCGAGAACGCGCGCGTGATCAAGTGGTCTGACGACGGGCTGTCGCTGCAGATTCTGGATCCGGCCGTCGTGACCGACAAGATCCTGCCTAAGTACTTCAATCACACCAACTTCCACAGCTTCCAACGACAGCTCAACTACTTCGGCTTCCGCAAGTGGACCAAGTCCAAGACGGACATCTGCACGTTCAGCCACCCGTACTTCCGCCAGCACCAGCCAGAGCTACTCCAGCTGATCAAGCGCAAGAAGGCGCCGCGGAGGACGCCCATTGCGGAGAAAGCAGAGGCCTACCCTCTCCCGACCGGCAATTCGCCCGCCGCCAATTCATCCAAGAAACTGCTGCCGTTGTCTCCGTCGGGTAAGCGCAAGTTGCCGATCCACGAAACCAGTGAGGCCACGCCGCAGCAATTGCTGGCCCACTTGAGCTCATCCAACGTCCCAATTCAGCCGGCCATCAACGGCATCCCGATCAATCTCGTGAACCATTCTGCTACGCATCCACAGATTTCAACACGGCACCCAGAAGCTGTGCCGACGTACTTGCCAAACGCCTCGGCGATGCTGAATAACGTGATCTCACCAGTCGCCGCCGGAGAGATCAAGAAGAAAGCCAAGAAGAACGACAAGAAAGCCTATGTGCCGAATCGGGACTTCCCGACACCGATGGCGTCGTCTCCAACGGAATCGGGGGCAGCCTCCATGGCCGAATTCGCAGCGACCGGACTCTCCAATGAGCGCGTGGCAGCAGGCAATCTCAACTACACAAATACATCGCTGCCGACGTTGGACATTGTTCGCAACCGCATCATTCGTCGGCAGCAAGTGAATGGAGTAAGTGACCAGCAGTTCGGGGGCTATCACGGGTATCCACAGGCATCACAACATGGCAACACTATGATAGAACCACGGTCAGAAATGATCAACACCTCGCTCCCTATGGTATCCCCAGCCGCAGGTGAGCAGAGTCCTGCGTTCACTAATTCCTTTAGTGATCCGGTCGATATTCTACTGCGAATCAAGAAATCTCGCGCTGGCTCATCGGATGGCCATGATACGGCGTCACCTCAAAAGCTGGCTGTGGAGCAGAACGACAATCTGGCCTCGCTGCATAATTTTTTGCTAGGGCACAGTTTGTACACGAATCGCTTGGAATCTCAGCTGAAGCTCGCGTTAGAAGAAAATGAAGCTTTGAAACATCTGGTGGATGCCAAGCACCGGGAAGTTGAAGCCCTGCAAAACGACCGGAAACTATTGCAGCATGAGAATGCCGTCCTCGTTGATGACAAGAACAAGTTGTTTGAGATCAACCGGGATCTGCTTGGGAAACTTTTCCCGCAGTGAAGTCGTGAAAGCGATCGAATGAGTTAGATCTATGGAAGAGATCGCGGAGAGACGCGACGCAGCCTTGTGTGATAGCCACGAGCGCACAACTCGTCGGTGCCTCGAGCAAGGTGTTGGAAGGGAACGACCAGAAAAATGTGCATACAAGTTTGCTCGTCCAGCAAAATATATGAATGACGGAATCGCCAACAAGTTTTTGGGAAAAAGGAGCTCCGTGGAACGCGAGACGACGGAGAATTGAATCATAGGGAGAAACCATTTATTAAAGTAAACGAAAAAATCCATGAAATCGCGTCTTTGGGATCCGATTGTGTCTATTGCTTTTCGTGGTTAATGATTTCGTTTTTAGTGCTTGCATTGGCCTGGGAAGCGCGGCAATGGGATCACATCGCGAATGTTCTCCATGCCTGTGGCAAACAGCACCAGGCGCTCAAAGCCGAGGCCCCAGCCAGCATGCGGCACGGTGCCAAATCGACGCAGGTCCAGGTACCAGTCGAGATCACCCGCATCTTCACCCTCGGCATCAGAGTTTTCTCCAGAAGCGAGGCCAAGCTGGGCCATCTTTTCGTGCAACAGGTCGTAGCGCTCTTCACGGACGCTGCCACCCACCAACTCGCCGATCTTGGGCACCAGCAAATCCATGCCGGCAACGGTCTCGCGGCCCTCAGAATCCGGATCGTTCTTGCGCATGTAGAACGCCTTGATACCGGCGGGGTATCCCGTGACGAACACAGGGCCGGCCACGAACTGCTCAGCGAGGTAGCGCTCGTGCTCCGTCTGAAGATCCATTCCCCATTCGGGTTGCTTTTGGAACGGGGTCGACGCCTTCTTCAAAATTTCGATCGCGTCCGTGTATGTGATGCGCGCAAAATCGCCCGCACAGACTCCCTGGAGCCGCTCAGCGAGGTTCTTGTCGTAGTTCTTGTTGAAAAATTCGATGTCCTCGCCGCACGCGGTTAAGGCCTGCTGCACCGACCGCTGCACCGCACCCTGAGCACTCGAGATGCACTCTTCCAGCCCAGCAAAAGCCATTTCCGGCTCCACCATCCAGAACTCGGCGAGATGGCGCGTGGTGTTGCTGTTCTCAGCACGGAAGGTTGGGCCAAAGGTGTACACTTTGCTCATGGCGCAAGCGTACATCTCTGCATGCAGTTGGCCCGAGACCGTCAAGTACGCAGGGCGGCCAAAGAAATCGTCCTTGCCGCCTGTCGAAGCAAGTACCAGTGGTCAGTGTCAGTGGCTGCGATCAGAGAGCCCCAGTGACAGGACTACGTACTCTCTTTGGCGATGCGGAACATTTCGCCCGCGCCCTCGCAATCGTTGGATGTCAGAATGGGCGTGTGCACCTGCAAGAAGTCGTTCTCTTGGAAGTACGAGTGAAGGCCCTGGCTATATATCATCCACAACACAGGATCAGCTTCCAAGTGGACCCCATCAAGAGCAGCTATCGTTACCTCAGAGCATTACGCATGCGCGTGACGGCGCCAAACGTGTTGGTGCGCGCGCGCAGGTGCAGATTCTCGCGCAGATACTCGAGCGAGTGGTACTTCTTCTGCAGAGGGTACTTCTGCGCGTCGCAGGCGCCCAGCAGCTGCCAGGACTCCGGGTGGATCTCCACCAGACGCTGCTGGCGACCGGGCACGTCGCGCACGATGCCCTCCACCGAGATGCTGGAGCCGACAGTGAGATCGGACACGACGACTGCCGAGTCAGAGGCAGACGTGGCGTCCGCAGGCATCGTGATCTGCAGCTCCGCGAGACAGGAGCCGTCGTTCACGTTCACGAACGTCACCGACTTGTGCTTGCGCACCGACTTGACCCATCCGCTCACAGCCACTCGTGCACCGTCCTCCAGCTGCCGCGCCTCGCGGATCGACTGGCGCGAAGAGCTGAAGCTGCGCACGTGGCTAATGGAGGCTGAGGCCGACGCCCAGCGGCCAGCAGCGGCCGCAAAGCCATGCGCCCACTTGGTGGTCGAGAGCATGATGCGCCACCAAGCAAGAAGCACGTGAGTGGCAAATGCCGAGCCGAGGATATCAGCTCACTCCTATTGGATAAAATTGATTGTTTTCAGCCAATAGCACACCGGTTTGCACATCGCATGAAAGCAATATGCAGTTATGTTACTGTGTTTTAGATGGCGATTCTATGTGTGTTAGGATAGGTTCTTGGCTATTCTTCGATCATACTATTGCTGATTGCCTCGTAGTCGTGGCCTGTCGAGCCTTGCGCAATAGAAAGTGAGCTGCCGATCGGGCCGCAGCATTCGTCACAGCTGTACTGGGGCTTGAATGACGCAATTCCTGCTGATGCAGTTCACGAACGAGCTCATCAAAGCCGCGGCCGTAGCTGGTGTCGTCAGCAAAGACGAACAACTGCTTCTGCTGCTCCAGAAGTGCCGACACCTCGGCATCCAGGACGCGGGGCTTCTTGCTGAAGTAGATCGGCACAATAGTCTTGCCTTTGTCTTCGGCAAACGCCAGTTGATCACTGACCAGCTCTGTCTTAACGCTTCGCTCGGAGAGCACGACGAGGAAGATAGAGCACTGGAGAATGGCGTCCTTGGCTGCGAGAATACGCGCTTTCATGGTACTGACCTTGTTCATGGAGTCCACAGTCACGCGTAGACGTCGATGCCGCAGCTCCGAGTACAGCTTACCCACGAAGTCGCGATGGCAGTCGCCGTGCGAGAGGAAGATTGAAGGTGTCGTGACCATCTGCCGCTTACTGGCGTCCGCTGTGAAGTTGGATTGGGCCAGCACAGCTGAAATCACGTTGTCTAATGTGGCTCGTTCGGCATACAGATTCGAAGTCGATACGAGTCCACCTGGTAAGGAAGACTGGCGGCTACTTGGACGGAGTTCTACTCCACGAATCGAAGGTCCACTAAACAGAGCGGCGCGATCACCACCAAGCCGTCGGAGCTCCACTTCGTCTCGTAGACCATCAATGAGGCTCCTCAAGCTCGCCTGGAACTTGTCTTCGTCGATCTCAAACACCACGGGATCAAAGTCCGTATCGACCAGAACACCTGAAGAACCAGAAGATGTAACTATCGTTCGGCTGGACGTTACAGAGTCCAAGAATGGCACGATCTGCCGCGTGTACAGATAGACCTGCAGCTCTTCTGACATAGTCACGGACTCGCACGAGATGGCCACGACAGGCACCTGATTTTGCTTGGCAAACGCCAGCTCTTCCATACACGCCGTGCTATGTTGGTAGCCCTTGCTCAACACGCAAACAACAACTGATGCGTTCGTCATCATCTCCTTCGATCGAGAGCCATCGTCACTTGGGTCACGCATGTACACAGTGATGAAATTCTCTTCAATGCCACGCTGAACACGCCGAGCAAAGCCACGATACGCAGGATCAAAAGACAGCACGACGTCCATGCAACTACCGGCAACCTTGACAGCATACTGAAGCTCGGCCGATGCACAACACTCGATAGCGCGCTGACCAACGTCGTTCAAGCAGAAGAGATCAGCATGACCCTTTTGCAGGAGGGCCAAAGCGACGTCACGGTAGCCTAGACGAAGCGCCATGTGAAGGCAGGTGTCGCCGTGTTCTTCAAACGTACACGCGTTTACGTCAGCGCCAAAGCGAACAAACAGCTCTACGCACTTGCCATCCAGGATACCGCCCAAGACGCCAAATGCTAAAGGCGAAAGTCCATCCTTATCCAGCAGTGAGGCATCAGCACCAAGAGCAAGTAGCTCTTCTACCGCTTGGGCGTGGTTATGGCGCGTGGCCCAGTGCAGCGGCGTGCGTCCTGCGCTATCGACAGCGTCGAGACTGGCTTGGTGGATCACCAGCTTCGATATGACCGAGACACGTCCCATGATGGCTGCCCAGTGCAGCGGAGTGCGACGATTGAGTCCAATCTGATATTCTCCCAGTACGTTCGGGTCCACTCCCCAGGCCAGCAGATCGGTGACGGTTGCGAGGTCGCCAGCGGCGGCTGCTTCATGCAGCGGTGTGAGTGCGACATCTCCACCCCATTCCTCTAAGAGCGATGCGAGCTCGCGGCGGTGGTGAAGTAGGGCTCGCTGGAGCACAGTTGTGCTTATGGCAGTTCCTTTACCGGGCACAACAAAAATGTTGGCCTTGTGGTGGATGAGGCACTCGAGAACGTCGACGGCGTCAGCCAGAAACACGGGCGTGACCCGCATGGAGTGCGAGAAGAAGCTCGTGCGAGCAACCAAGTCTAAATTCGCTCGATGTTTGGCCAATACTTGGATGACATCGGTATGACCATTCAGTACAGCCACGTGGATCGGTGCGCCTAGCATGTGCGGGATATTCTTGAAGCGGAACCAGCTAATATCGTACAGCATCTGCAGATCCAATGTGGCACCTGCGATCTTGTCCAGAAGATTCGGGTTCATTCCAGCGTCCAGTAGTAGCTCGACCATGCGTACGTCACCGACTCGGCAGGCAACATGCAACGGATTGCGTGCTGATCTTGCGAAGGCCCAGCAGATCAGTGTGGGCGAGGCGTATAGCTTGAGTAGAAGAAGTTGGAGCTGCAGCTTGGAGCCTAGAAATTCTTCAGCATTCGAGAGTAACTTCTCAGCCCGGGCGTGATCCCTCAGTACGGCGGCTTCATACAGTCTGACGCGAAGCTTACCCTCCAGTTCCTTGGTGGTAAAGCTTATGAGTTGATCGTTTCTGGTTGCAGCACCAGAGGTAGCCGTCTCCCCATTCGCTTGGATACTGCTGTTATCCTGTGGCAATTGCAGCACTGGCACAGCCAGTGGCTTGAAAGAGTAGTTGGAAGGCAGACTTGGATCATCCAGCCCAGCACCGAGCTGTAACTGCTCGTGACCACGCAGACAATCGAACTCGCGCGCCTGGAAAACGAAAGCGGAGGTCGTAAAGATCCAGGCGAGTGTTTCGAAGTTGGAAACAGAGGCGAAGATATCGAGCACGATCTTTGTCGACGTCGATGCGAGCACCAGCAAGCTCACGGCGAAGACTCCGACAATGTAGATGAGCACAACAGTCTGGACCACCACGGCTCCTTCGCAGAGATAGAGCACCAGTGCCGGATGCAGCCTAGGCGTGGGCGCGCGACTTGGCACCGAGAAGGAGCCGTACGTGGAGTGGGGGCTCTTGGGACTGCTGCCTGCTGTTTGGTCTCTGACGGTCGTGATCGAATAGAGCGCCATGTTGGGGAGCGCTGCGAGGCCCAGCAGGATACTGGGTAGCTGGAAAATCACCCAGAACAGCAGCAGCCACGTTGGACTGGCGACCGTGACCAGCAGGGCCAGCGCCACAGCCGACGTGAGCGTCATGGCAGCCAGGCGGCCCGTGAAGAACGAGTTCCGCCATCGGGACATCGCCTTGAAGCGCTTCGATGCGGGATCCAGGCCCCCAGAGGACGCCATGCCAGCGCCTTCCACTGAGGCGGCAGAGCTCAGCATCCCGATGTGCCAACACCTGACCCTGAAGCCATCTGAGTCAACTGGATTATCAGCCAATCACCTCTGGTATCAGAAAATCAATCTGGGCAGAGCTCTGATTACTCCAGTACCATGATGACACCAGCCTGACCGCTTCTCAATTCCTGCCTTGACCAGTCTAATTCGAGAATAAGCCTCACATTCAGCATAAAATAGTTGCAAATGTCAATTACCCAGCTGAGAAAGCTTGTTCGCCTCGCAGACTCGATCAGTTGAGCTCACGCCGTTGTAGGCGGATACTTCTCGCACCGCACAGCGTAGGCCTCATCCGCATTGTAAATGTTCGTCCGTTGAGTCCATTCCTAGTTTTCTGGTTCCTTCCTTGTAACTTCTAGCGTGGCGAAGTCATTACATTTCGCACAGCAGACCAATGCTGGGAAGTGTGAATACGAGTGATGGAAAATGAGGTCACCTGATTTTGGCTCAGATGGAAGATATTATATATTTAGCCAATCGCATTCGGTATCAGAAAATCAGCTTGGTATCAGAGCAGCTCACCAATTCAGACAAACCCTGCAACCATGATGACACCGGACGAGGAAGTCGGTGGCGGCGTGGAGCCTCGCTACCGCCTCAAGGCGATCGCCACGGTGGTGTTCGACATAGACTCGGGTCAGCGCCTGGATGCGCTCTACCCAGAGTCCTGCGGCTTGGGCGAGGAGGCCAAGAAGAGCATCGCGCATCTGGCTCTGCCGCACAGCAACAACCAGGACGAGGGCGACACGCAGTTCATCGTGCGCTTCCCAGAATCCCCAGACGCGTAAGATCCTCTGCTGTTGTATTTGCTTGTAGCTGGATACTGCATATATTTAAGCAGCAAAACCACTCCGTGTGTTTGTCATTTGCTACTGTAGCAAGACGTTCCTCTACGGCTTCGTGCTCTTCCGCCAGCAGCGAGACGAGAGTCGAAGCCGTGGGTACTTCCAGAAGTCTCTCGTGCTCGTGTGTGACAAGCCATACGTGGATCTGTACGACCGCGTGCTTCGTGTGGTCGGCCCTCTCTTCTTCCAAGTGGGCAAGCACGTGCTCCAGGCGGTGTATGAAAATATTCACGAATGGTACGATGCATTGCAATTGCCTTGAGAGAGAGGAATGCAATCGACTCATACACTATGTACTCAGGCCGAATCCAGTGTACGGCTCTCCGATGGTGCTGCCACTCGCAGGCACGTACATATCGTGCGTCATTCCTGATCTGATCGACTACAATCACACGGAAGCTGCCGACTTTTACGCCAACGACTCGCCGACTTCGTCTTCTGCCGAGCACTACATCGTGGACAGCGATGAGCCAGATTCAGCCACTTCCTCTCTTTCTCACGATGTGGAAGAGGAGCGCGATGGCGATGAAGACCAGAGCGGAGAGGACTCTGTTCTCGTCAAGGAAGGAAAATTCGTGGTAGCAAATCGAACTCGACCACCGGCACCGTCATTTGGAGATATGCTCATAGCCAAGCGAGCTGAGCCTGTGACTGCGTTCGAGGTATGCTGAGTTGTGTTACTATCTTTGCTCTATCGGGTCAGATTGCAGATCGGTTGTGTTCTTTTCTCCACAGAATATTGGATTGTACTCCAGCTTTGTTGGTGTTGAAAGCACTCTATGGCTCCTTTGGCAAATGGCACTCACGGGAGAAAGCTTTCTTATCCTATCTCCACATGCAAGAACATGCAGCCAAGCAGCGCTTGCCTTCACCAGGTGACTGACATTCACACGTACTCACTTTCTTTCCATAGATTATCTAACATCGTCTCCTGCTCGTGCAAACAGTTTGATTGCGCCATTGCAGTATATTGGCGACTGCCGACCTTATTTCGCCTTATATGAAGCCGATTTCGACGTAAGGAGCATAGCTCGATGCTGATTTACTGTGTTTAACTGGACTGACCATCGATGCGTTAATTAAATGCAGGAAATATCAAGGCGCCATAGCGATCTTGAACACGCTTCACAAGAGAAAACAACGGTCATTGGCACCACGAATCCTTTTTTCATGAAGGTAAGCCACCATCTTGGACCTCTCTCTTCTTTGTGAATGATTCCTAACATTATTTCTTTTCGTGATATTTGTGCTGAAGTCGTTTCGCCACTGGCCAAACGCCCTCGTTTTTCCATTCCTTGAGCCTTCCCAAGCAAAAGAATCGAGGACAGGTTCGTAAATTTACTGCTTTAGCTATTTTATTGGTACTGATTAAAGGATCATTGTCCAGGTCCTACCGAAGATGAGAACAATGATGGAGGAGACGACCGCTGTCGAATCGTGCGATTGAAGAATCGAACTGCATTGGACAAATTTGACTCGAGCGACCGTGCGATGGTAAGCTAAATACTCTGGTTCTTCAGCCAATTGCGGAGAGCGTCTCTAATTACCCAATGCATCAATCAGCTCCTTCGACGATGCTCACGTTACATGATGCCAGACGCGACAGTTTTGCGTCAATTGGTGTCTCCGCCAGAAGTATACGTGACCCAGACAGCAAGTCTGGAGGATGAGCCGTATGCCGCGATCAACAACGCTATTCTGCGAAGAGTACGCCATCCAAGATGCTCACTTCAACACCGCAAATCGTTATCGCTAACGTCATGATTGGTATTCCTTTGTATCGTCTAGCACTTTCGGAAGCTGACCAAGCGCTTTTTGCAACCATTTCAGCCCTACTTCGGCATTTCAAAAGCCAGTAGCACATCGTCCAATCTGTACATGAGCGCCGCTGACTACATGAAGCCCTTCGATCTGCAGGTCAGATTTTTCTTTCTTTCAGTAAAACAATTACGCTGATATTTAACATCAAATACTGCTGTGTGTACGCTGCAGAAATTCCTCAAAACGATCAAACCTCGCAAGCTTCCGCCACAGATCAAGCCATCAAGGTGGAAGCGGTTGTATACTGCTTTTGTTGAGTCTCCAAACTTTAGGCCTTGGTTTGACTATCGGCGTGCGCTCTGCATCTTCCACTTTGCCAACACGCTGCGTGCGATGCGGGAAAGCGTCTCGTCCTCTATGCTCTTGCAGTCGGCTCTGGGCAAACCGCTCTCCAATGCTCAATGTCTCCAATTGCAGCACAACATCAAGATCGCGCTGGAAGTCGAGCGTGCGCATACAGCAGTAGACAAAGCTCTCGTACGCGCCATGGAGAAGCACCTCAAAGCTGTCGACAAGCAGCTGAAGAAGACTACTCGCTAAATGTACTAGACTTGTTGGTATTGTGAATAAACCAAAATGCAAGAACGCCGTGCAGGTTCTCAGTTTGCTCAGCAGAGGGAAGTTTGCTCAGGCATTCCGAATGACGGAATCGAGTCGAGGGGAGCTGTCTGCATGGCGAGATTTCGGTCGATGGACGAGTTCTTCCCGGATTCAAGATTTAATCCCATGGTCTGGATTCACAGAACGTGGATGGATGCTGAGCAGAATAGAACATTTGAAAGGTTAAAAATCGGGATACAAAAATGTCTCTGCGTTATCATTTCAACCCAAAGGGCGAGTTTGATGCAACTGAAAGGTGCGATCTTTTTTCTATCACAACGTACGTAGCAGACCAGCAGAATCATGGTCTTCTTCCTTCTCCAACACGCATACGCACCACTATTACTCCTTACACAAATAGCTGGGCCTTTACCCAGGCCTTGAAATACCAACAGGATAATCCAACATCCAGATCTCATCCCTGCGTGTCAACTTTTGGAACATGTGCCTCTAGAGCCGGTACACAAGTGGTACACAATCCATCAGGCATTGAAACCAGAAACCCCGAAATGTCACGTTCTCCATTGTGGCTTCCTGGCTTCTCATGCAATAGTGTCCCAGCCATTAGCCCAGCAGCCTTCTCCTGCCTTCTCCTGAGCCAAAGGCTGGGAGCAGGCAACTGGTACACAGGTCCCACCTCGGGTCGGATTTCTGTGTGAAAAACCTCGAAATAACGGTATTGCGTTCGCTCCTAAGGTTTTGAAAAACCTCGTCTGCTTTTAGCTGGCTCGGGCGTGCGTGTGCTGAGGGCCACTATTCTGTTCGCCAAAGCTGAAGGAAGCTGGAGGAAGGAGGTGCAGCAACCGCCCAAGCCACAGTGGATCTGCCCGCATGGAGGACAAGACCAGCGCCGCCTCGGAGGCTTCGACTCCCCAGCCGCAGCTGACGGAGCAAGATACCCCAGCTCCAGTGCCAGCAGCAGCGCCGGCTGTCTCGGCCAGAGATCACGAGATCGATGAGGTGATGCAGTTTCTCCGGTTCAGCGTCAAGCAGAGCACGTCGTTCGAGGGCACGATCCTGTTCAAGTTCAAGGACGACGAAGGACTCGAGGCGTCTTCCTACGCGGTGGAGATCGACAGCAGCAAAGGTGAGCGGGATGCGGTTGTTAGATGTGCGGCTGCGGGTGGAAGGAGGCCAAGTGCTCATATTTGTTTGCGCCTGTTTAGACGTCACAACGATCAAGAACGCGGCAGCGGAGGACGTGAACGCGACCTGCGAGGTTGGCATTTCCGTGGACGATTTCCTGTGGATCTATTCCGGCAAGGCGTCTAGTTCGGACATCCTGAAGCTCTTTTACTCAGGCCGACTCTCGATCAGCGGCTACGCGTTCCGCAAGGCCTCGGCCTTCGCGCAGAGCTTTGACTTCTCCTCGGACAAGTGGGACAAGTTCTACACCTGGCGCGACAAGCAGCAGGACAAGCTGGAGCAGACGCGGTCGGCCGAGCTCACGGGGGCGCACGTAATCACTCGTGACCACTGGCTGCTCCACTGCCGAACCATTTTGAAGCGATACAACATCCCGAGACTGCAGCGGATGCAGTGGGAGGCGTCTCTGGCCAGCATGTTTGGCGAGAAGTACGTGCTGGACAAGGTCTACAGCGACACGGCCGGCCACAACCACCGCGCATTGACTTGCTCTGAGCATCAGCTGCAGCAGCCGAAGCAGACCGAGAAGTTTTTCAGCGTGATTGGGAGCGTGGTCGCGCCCAACGTCGCTGCAACGTGGAAGACCATGCACCCGCCATGCCTGGGCCAGCAGCACGAGACCGCGCTGCAGCGGCAGTTGGCGCACTTCCTGCATCCGTGCCCCAAGCACACGACCAAGTACGCCAACTCGGTCTGCGTCGATGCGCACAAAGACATCTCGGAAATGTTCGCATTCTTCGACGAGAACTACGTCCACGAGGTCAAGAGCTCCGCCAAGCAGCGCGTCCGCCAGCAGCAGCTGCGGAATCGCGTCGATCTGGGTGACGCCGGTATGCAGCAGCTAGACAAGCTGGTGCAGATGATCGGCAAGGGCGGCCACTCCAACCACAAGCAGATGAACACGTCCAAGTACGTCCCGGCTCCGGAAGTGCTGCTGCGAGAGTTCCGTTTGAACGCGACGGTGGTCGTGGATGCTGTGAAGGAGAAGGTATTGGGCCGTCAGTCACTGGACAAGATCCCGGCACCGAGCATGGACTGGTGGATCTACGGCAGTCGCACGAACCTGCTGGTCGTGGATGAAAGCAAGCAGACGCATCCAGCCCCCACGCCTCTTGCTGTCAAGTCTGTCATTGCAGCCAATACGCAGGCTGGCATGGTCGAAGTGGAACGCCGTCCGACCTATCACCGCCGCGGCAGCCGCAAGCGCGATATGGCCAAGAAGCACCTGCAGGCCAAGCTCGAATCGCTCTCAAGAGATCTGGTCAAGCCGCCCAGTCTCCGTACCGTCAACGTCGAGGACCACCTCGTCATGTCGGACTATCTGTGATCCCCCATTTGCGCTCTTTCTTATTTTTTCACATTGTAGACCCCTGTATTTCCATATTTAAATAAAATCCCCCTTGTCAAACATGGGCATCTTGGCAATTCCGTTGACTCGTTCCTCGTTGGGAAGCGTGAAGTTCGGGACGGAATCCCTTGGCCGATCCGCTTCCGCTGCCAGTCAAACCAGAGACCGATTGGGTTGATAGCAGCAGCAATGGCCACGACGGGAGCGCTGGATGACCACACGCCCGAGGAGATCCTCTGCGGCAGCGACGTCTTCGACATCGACTTCCACCCCAGCGCCGACATCCTGGCGGTCGGCACCATCTCGGGCGTCGTGCAAGTGTGAGTGCAAGCAGATCAACGCAGCCAACCAACCGTCGTGGGGTGCTCATGGCTTCTCTTTGCAGGTACAAGTACGCGGAGGACGCGAACACGCAGGTACTGGAACTCAAGCACCACCAGGATGCCTGTCGTGCTCTTCTCTTTGCGCCCGATGGACAGAGTACGTGCTGCTACTTTGCTTGCAAGATGACGTGGTGACACTGGCTGATTGTGCTGCCATTGGAACAGCGCTGTACACGGCGTCGGCGGACAAGTCCATTCGCGCGTTCGATACGCTGGGCAATGTGATGTGGGCTGAGATGCGCGCCCACGAACACCCCGTGAACCGACTGCACGAACTCTCGGCCAACGTGTTCACTAGTGGCGACGACCAAGGTGTGATCAAGATCTGGGATACGCGACAGCACCGCTGCCTGGCCGAGTTCAACGAACACACTGTAAGCATAGCGATTGCAGCGGATCCTGAAGAGATGGCGAGAACTTATGTGTCTGTACTTCTCTAGGACTACATCTCTGGCTTCGCCATGAACCCAGCTCAGGACCACCTGCTCGCCACGAGGTTTGCTCAGTCCTCTTTGCGCTTTGGCTCCCGAGCAGCATTGTACTGATATAGCTCTTGATGGCGTGTGTTTTGCAGTGGCGATGGTCGTCTGTCAGTCTACGATCTGCGCAAGAACGTGCTGTCCGGTAAGAGTGATGAGCTGGACGACGAATTGCTGTCGGTCTCGGTCATCAAGAACGGCAAGAAGATCGTGTGCGGGTCGCAGGACGGTGTGCTCGTCATCTTCAGCTGGGGCACGTGGGGCGACATGTCGGACCGATTCCCTGGCCATCCGGACTCTGTGGAAACGATCCTCAAGGTCGACGAAGACACGATCCTGACAGGCTCGAGCGACGGTCTCATCCGGTAAGTCTGTTCTGATGCGCTTGCGATTGTATCGAGTGCTGACGATTGCTTTCTTCTCTTAACAGTGTCGTTCAAGTGCATCCCAACAAGCTGCTCGGTCTGATCGGCGACCACGAGGACTTCCCCGTTGAGACACTCAAGTTCTCGCACGACAAAAAGCTCATCGGCAGTATCTCGCACACCCGAAAGGTGCACTTCTGGGACTCGGGCTATCTGTTCGACGAGGACGACGGCGACGATGAAGAGGTTGGCGAAGTCGACGAAATCGAAGGCACGGGCTTTGGCGACGAGGAGATGAAGGACGCCGATAGTGATAGTGACGACTCGGACATGGACGAAGGCGCAAATTTCGGCACTGGTGGCCGACGGGCGCTTCCGACCGCGAACGAAACGTTCTTTTCGGATCTGTAGACGCTCAGAGAAAGTGAAACTAATCTTACGTATTGTACTACACTCGACTGATGAATTCTAGCACCATGTGCATCGAAATCCAATGGCATACGACTCGTCAGGCGATAAGTTTGAGCCACAACGCTCATCTTCCGCCGCTTAAAGTGGTACCTAATAAGCGCCAGGAGCTCGCGTGGGCTCCATCTCCGAATTGAAGACCCGTCACCGTGCAAGGATTCCACCGAAAGTGAGTTAATTTTCCTAGAATACGCTCTGATGGCGAAGCCATGGCTCCACGTCTGCAGCACGACAATGCTCTGAAATTCCACAGTATTCTGATGAGCCCAACTACACTGAAACCATCTCGGTCCTCATCAGTCGCAGTCATGAGCCACACAGGCGTACATACGAGCCAGGAGCCACAGTCGCACGTCTGTCGTGATTGGGATCGGATGGGAGCAAGTTCAGTTCACTCGGAACGGCTACATTCGTCTCTGATTGGCTGCTCTTTTCCACCAATCCCATGATGCCTTCATTCCCCTTCCCTCACAACAAGGCGAACACACACTCTGCTGTTGGTGACCGGCTTGATTTTCCGGTCGATCGTACTTTAGCGCGTCCCCACATCCTTATTTCAGCCAATCAATGCGCTCCATTGCCCTCGCTCCAGTCGTACTTAGCGCGGCCGACAAGGGGGGTGAGTGCTGCGTGCGGGGTCGCCGTTGCCTGCCGCCAATATCCGCTCCTGTTCTCCCAAGTGCGTCAGTCAGTCTTGCGGCAGTCGCTCCATCCGCCTCCGTCCGTTTATCCGACCGCCTCCCTGTCGGTGGTGGGCGCATCAGGCTTTGGCTTCCTCTCTCGCGCGCGCTCTCTCTCTCTCCCTCGCGGCTCTTCTGCGAAGCGGCGGGCGGCCTGCTGTTTCCTGCCAGCCGGCATCTCCTCACTGAGCCAGAGACGACGGCGCCATGAAGAAAATGTCTCGGAAGAACTTCACGAGCCTCTCGAACCTCGCGGCCAAGGCCGGCATGGGCGGCGGCAGCAACGCCAACAGCAACGCGCACAGCGGCTCGCACACGCCCCCGCCTCCGACCTCGGCCTCTTCGTCGTCTGCCTCGCATGGGCTGAGCCACTCGAACTCGCACACGCCAGGAGGAGGACGACGCAGCAAAGGCCCGTCCTGGGCTGACAAGGTTCGAGAGAAGCTGCCCGAGCTGGAGGAGAACGAGTACGAGATCCTCTGGGAGCGCGGCGTGCTGGGCGTGATCTTCCTCGAGTCCGAGAAGGACGGGATCCCGTACGTGTCCAAGGCCACGGAGTCCTGTATCTCGCCCATCGTGCAGACGGGCGACGTGCTCAAGTACGTCAACGCGGTGCGCTCGAAAGACTATTCATTCTCCGAGTTCTTCAAGATCCTCGCGACCATGAAGAAGCCCGTGCTGCTGCGATTTGAACACGCGCGATCGCGTACAGCTACCGTATCCTCCTCGGACGACGACTCGCCCCTCGACCAGAGATCTAGCTCAGCGACGCTCCTTCGAGACGATCTGGGGCCCGGAACCCCCAAAGTCCAGCGCGCCAACTCGCTCCCGCCGGCCGAACAGCCCGTTAAACAGACCAGCAGCCGCGGCGCATTTTGGCGAACTGTCACAGCAAAGGAGCCTCCAGCTGCGCCGGTGTCGGCTCCTGTTCCCACAAGACAAGGTACGCACTCCGTTGTCACATTGTTCATGTCCCTGGGGCGTGATATTCACGTCATTTTCTCTGCTTTTTGTCTCAGCCGCCAATGGCTCTTCAGCCCCTCAGGACACAGGCTTCCAGAGAAGAACAGAACTGCGCGTCAACACGTCGCACGACGTTGACATTGATGAAGACTCGGTTGAAAGCTCAGAGTACGACGTGAGGTGGGAGTCCGGGCCGTTGGGTCTGTTTTTCGGCGAAGACCGCGTGACGAATCTTCCGGTTGTGACCCGCTCAACAGCCAGTGCGAGTGAGATCGTGCAGCGGAAAGTCTCGATCGGCGATACGCTCGTGTCAGCGAATGGCGTGCCATCGTCCGATTTTTCGTTTGAAGCGTTTTTCGCTCGACTGCAGAAGATGAACAAGCCTGTCAAGCTGATCTTCCGGAAAGAAGGCGCCGCCGTCTCTCCTGCTGTGACTCCGGAGACGAGAGGAAGAAAGGCATCGGTCACTATCGATGGATCGCCATTGCCTCGAAAGCATAGCTCGCCTATAGATGATCATCGATCGACTGTTACTGGCGCGCCACAGATATCACCGCAAGTCGACGGCTCCAGAACGCCTCCAATGAGCCCTTTGGACATGACACACAATGGGGTTGTTTCAAAAGAACGAGCGACTACTCCTGCTAAGCAACCCAAGTCTGGCCATGATGCTATGTCGTACAGAAGCTCTGAGCGCATTACGTCCTCACGATCGAATTCCGGTTCTGCATACGCGAGAAGTTCTGAACGCATACCGTTTTCGGATTCAAGTTTGGATATGGCTCCATCTAGAAGCTCTGAACGCATTCCGTCGTCACGACCTATCGATGATGCGCCGGCACCTAGAAGTTCTGAACGGTTTTCGTCTCGTGATGCCTTTGATTTCCAACCATCACCTCCTGGTTCCCCTACAAAGGATGCAAGTGCCGGAAACTATGCAGCTGTGAAAAATGGCATTGCTGTCCTAGGTAAAAGCCGAAAGCAGACTCCTCCGCGATCGTCCCCACCTACTTCTAAAGACAAGGAAGGTAGAACCAGCCAATCAATCCAACCCGATAGAACGAATGGAAAGGATTCTATCAATCCACAGCAAGACTACAAACGGGAATCACCGTTATTAAAGCAGCAACCGTTAGAAAGCAGTCCAAGTGGCAACAAAACACCCAAAGCAAGTCCTCGTCAAGAAATCCCGGAGAAAGAGGTATCCATTGCTCCAATGAGCCCACAAGAGGACCGTGTCGAAAGCCCTCCACCCCCTACCAGCCCGACAATTGACGATAATGATGCTTCGAAGGAACCTGAATTTGATGAAGATATTCCTAAACTCACGGATACCAAGGAAAAGACCCAGTTGGAGCTGGAGAGTGAAGAGCTCGACGATAAGACAGAGCTACCTGATGCTGAAGACACGGAGCCCATGGATGTGATTGCCACTGATCTTGATCTATCGGCTGATATTGACGGGAACGACATGATGCCAAGTCTTTCAAAGGCCAAGGGGGGCGCCCAATTTGGCAGTGCGTCGAAAGTCAGCAAGGCCGTTGTGAACGCGAATCTTGCGAAGTACAAACGCCGAGCTAAGAATTCACGACCCCTGACAAAGTTGCCCGCTCTTGGTGAAGCCGAAGCGTTGACAGTTCCTCTGGTTGCTCCGAATTCCGTGAACACGACTGTGCAAGTTCGAGGTCGTACCAAGCCGAAGTTCAGCATGCAGAGCACGCCAGACAGCACGGCGTACCTGGTTAAGTGGAAGGAGAACCGCAGTATCGGTCTCCAGCTGAAGGAGGTCCGCTGGGGCAAGGGCGTTTTCCCATTAGTTACCGACGTCTGTCAAGAACCTTGCTGTGAGCAGCTCAAGCACGTGTGTGTGGGTGATGTGATTGTGGAGATCAATGGCCGAAACACTTCGCTCATGGGAGTGAAGAAGACAGTCAACTTCCTGAAGACATGCTCGAAGACGACCCTGCTGAAGTTCCGCCATGGCCCTGGTTACGTCACGCAACGTGTGAGCGCGTCTTTGTAGGAATGAAGATCTTACTGCCATGACGCACGCGATGCGTTTGCTGCCGATCGAGCTGAAGCCATCGCGCGAGATATATTTATGGATTGTTTTCTGTGGATCGATGCCGAGCACAAGCGCGACTGACGTCCTCAGTCCTCCCGTGAGCTCGGCATCGTGTTTTAGGAGAAAGAAGAGCAAAAAACTGTAGCGTAACAAAATGAATCGAGCCAAGACATTTAGAGTAAACTGACGGACATTTAGCAATCGAAGACCTTGACGACCGTCTCCACATGTGCGCGGCAGATTGGACAGCAGGCCGTAGAGCTCTTCGCCTGAATGATGCTGTGGAGGCAGGCATGACAGCCCGCAATGTGGCCACAGGGCACGCAGATCGTGTCTCTTGGCGCATCCATGCAGATCACGCACTCGGATCTTGATACAGGCTCTGACGCTTGGATATTTGAAGCAGGTGGTGTCTGATCTGCAGTCATGCTGTAGACCATCACGTCTTCATTGTAGATCATGGAGTTGTACAGAGGAGCCGACGGTGCAGAGGAGCCTGCATTGGATGCCGATCTCGCTTCTCTTGCATCTTGCATCTCCAGTGACCGGTGCAGATTGTCAGAGAACGAACCCGTAGTAGCAATAGGAGCACTCAAAGGAACCATCCATTGCGGCAGCGGCGTTAGCGGCGCAGAGGAGACTTGGCTCGTGGGCAGCACTCGCATCCACTCGAGACGGCTTTTGTCGCTCTCGGCTGCGAACAAAATCTCTCGCGTCAGGACGAAGCCGTGTCGCGTGTGCGGATCCCGCGAGAACCTGCGCCGACGTAGCTTCTGGAGCATGACAGGCCGATCCAGCTCGAACTTGAACGGCTTGACCATCCACGTGGCCAGTGCCTGCACCAGCGCGTGAGAAGCCATCTCAGGCGTCATGGGTCTGTTCAATGCGGGCGAAGAGCTCGGTTCGGTTTCGGGCTGGTTGTCTGGCTGCGGAATCGAATGCGCTCCCTCGATCATGAGCACGGTCTTTGGCCACAGATCGCTCGGACTTCGGAAGAGGAGCATGTCCATGGCCGTGCGCTCGTTGTTGCTGGCCAGTAGAACGCACCAGTGGCGCTTCCAGATCGGCAGTCGAGACGCATTCTTGACCATGAGCCAGCCGCTGTACACGAACGTGTGAACGGTGAACACCATGGCCGCCTCCTTCTGGTGTCGTAGCCACGCGACGTCGAACGCTGTGTGGCCGTTGCGGTTGAGCACAAACGCGTTGGCTCCTGCCTGCAGCAGGTACTCGATCGTGGTCACGTGACCATGATATGCTGCTGTGTGCAGCGCCGTGCTGCTGCGCTTGGACCGCTCAGCCAGATCCATACTGGCGCCATATTCCAGCAGCGCTCGCACAGTCTCGGCCCCGTGGCGGTGTCTGGCAGCTGCCATGAGCGGCGTGGAGCCCTTGGTCGGATGGAACTGGTCCAGCAGCTGCGGCTTCTTGGCCGCGATCTGCCGCACGGTCACGTGGTCCGCCTTCTTGGCCGCGCGCCAGAGCGAGACGTCTCCTTCAGTTCGCATCTCAGTCGCTTGAGCTTCAGCAGGCGAATCCAGAAGTTACCAGGAGCTAGAAGCAGTTCTGACCGTTGTACCCATCGTCCACCCGACAAAGTTAAAAGATCTACTGTCTCAGTACATGAAAATGCATCATCAACTGAGAGTGGATTCAAGAGTACTGAGATGTGTTATTGAAGCCACTATTGCTTGAACCCAATCGCAACAAAAAAATCCACTGGAGCTCCTGACCACACAATCTGCACACCATGGCCCATGGAGATGCAGCGTATCAGACCTGCTCTGATGGCCAGGTCAACTGTGCAAGATGGAAGTAAAGGAGACACCACAAGACCATAGAGTGTAGTAAACAGAATGTCAACCAAAATATATTCCCTTGGGTTTCCTACTAAAGCGGGATGGTCAAAGGGGGGCAAGCGCCTTATAGCTTGTCGTAGTAACGGTCAAGCGGAGGCACATCGGCCGACAGACCCTTGCGCGTACGCACACCGACGGTCAGCTTGCCGGCCATGGTGTTAGTGTCAAGGGCATCACCAGCGACGATCTGGTAGTGATCGAAGAGCATCTGGGGGAAAGCCTTGCCACCGGTGTTCTGACGAAGGTCAGCGGTGAAACCGAACGACTCGTTGACAGGCATGTAGGCCTTGAGCTGCATCATGGGGGTACCAGGGCGCTGCTCCTCAGCGAACACGTGGCCACGACGGCGCGTGAGCACACCGTAGCAACCGCCCATGGCGTCCTGGGGGCACTGGATGTCGACCAGGAAGATGGGTTCCATGAGGGCCGGGGCGGAAGTAAGCTGGCAAGCGTACACCACACGACGGCACGTAGGCAGGATCTGGCCCATACCACGATGGATGGCATCAGCGTGGAGCACCACATCGAGGAGGTTCACGCGGAAACCACGCACGGGCTCTTCGCAAAGGACACCGTCCTTGGTGGCCCAGTTGAAGCCGCCGAGCACCGATTCCTTGATTTCGTTCAGGTACGACACACCCTTGGTCTGGTCGACAAAGAGGTTGGGGCCCTGGCCATCGGGACCGTAGCCCCAAATCTTACGGGCGTCAGTCACATCCCAGCCGTGGTTGTCGGCCATGTAACGAGCACGCAGCTTCATATCGTATCGGGGGCCGACCTCGATCTTGCCCTCATCGATCTCGTCGGTGAGCTCATCACCAAGAGGCTGGCCAACGCAGAAGAGACGGTTGTGCTTGTTGGGCGACTTGGACAGGCACGTCTTGGACGACTCGGCCGTGACGGTCTCACGGTACGAGACGACGGGCTCCGAGATCTTGACTTCGCAGCCCATGAATTCCTCCTGAAGATCCTTCAGGCAAATTTCAAGGTGGAGCTCACCGGCACCGGCGATAATGTGCTCACCCGATTCCTCGGTGTAACACAGAACCATAGGGTCCGACTTGGCCAGACGCTTCATGCCTTCGACAAGCTTGGGCAGATCGGCGGCCGACTTGGGCTCGACGGCGACACGCACGACGGGCGACACCGAGAACTTCATGGTACGGATGGTGTGGCCAGTCTCCGAGGTGGTGATAGTACCCGACTTGAGCAGGTACTGATCGACGCCGACGAGACCGCACGTGTTACCGGCCGGGATATCGGGGGTCTGCTCGACGTAACGACCCATCATGATGACCGTACGCTGGATGTTCTTGACCCACAGGTCAGTCTTCTTGCCAGGCACGTAGTTGGGGCCGAGAAGGCGGACCTTCTGGCCGGTGGCGATCTTACCGGCGAACACACGGCCGAAGGCGTAGAAACGACCCTTGTCCGAGGTGGGCACCATCTTGGACACGTACATGACCAGAGGACCGTTGACGTCGCACTTGCGGATGGCGTTGGCGCACTCGTCATCGAGAGGACCATCGTAAAGGGTGTCCACACGGTAACGCTGGGCCGTCACGGGGGACGGCAGGTGCACGACAATCATTTCAAGCACGGCATCAGCGGCAGGCAACCAGCGCTGCATGACACGCTTGAGCAGAGGCTTGCCGACAAGGTCGCGCTCGTCCGACTTGAGCTCGACACCGACGGCCGTCATCATCTTCTGGAACTTGGCCTTCTTGTCGTTCATGATGGCGTCGAACATCTTGATGATGGGGTCCATGATGAACTGGCAGAAAGCACGCTTGAGGGTACCGGCGTCGTTGTTCTTGCTGGTCCACTTCTTGTTCTCAGCGTCGAAGTACCAGTCGCCCCAGAGCTTCTGCATCATCTTCGACTCCTCAATGCCGAACTTCTTGGCGTACATGCGGGCGAACTTCTTCAGGGTGAAACCCCACTGGTGGAGACCCGAACCGAAGGCGACCGTACCCTTGTCGGGGTACACCTGGACATCGCCGAGCTTTTCGTCGTTGTACGTGGCAATGACGACGTTCACGGTTTCGATGGCACGCGAGAACGACTGGTAGCAGTCCTCGGGTTCAAGGTGCAGCTCGAGCAGAGCGCGATCGACCTTGTTCACCATGAGCACGGGCTTGACACGCTCGCTGATGGCCTGACGCATGACCGTCTCGGTCTGCACGCACACACCTTCAATGCAGTCAACGACCACAAGGGCACCATCCGTCACACGGAGGGCGGCCGTCACTTCCGACGAAAAGTCAACGTGACCGGGCGAGTCGATCAGGTTGATCAGGTACGAGTTCTTGGAGATGGTGACCGAGTCGGCGGCAACGGCCTCAGCAGCGGCGCTGTTGGCCTTGTCCTCGTCCGACTCCTTGGCGACGGCGGCGGCCGTGGCGGCCTCACCGACATCCATATCGTACTCGAAGAACATCGAGATACCGGTGGACTTGATGGTAATGCAACGGTCCTGTTCGTCCTGACGGGTGTCCGTGAAACGGGCCTCACCGGCGTGCTTGGCCGAGATAATACCGGCCTTGGACACGAGCGAGTCCGTGAGCGTGGACTTGCCGTGATCGACGTGGGCAATCACGGACATGTTACGAATGTTCTTCGTGTAGTCCATGATTTCACGCATTTGATCGACCGTGAAGTTCACCTACAAGAGCCACAGCCGTCAGCACATGGCTTCACACTGAGCCGCAGCATGGGCAGGAGGGATGACGCACCATGGTTGCTGAGGGGGGGCTGGTGTCTTCTCTCTCTTGCTTTCCCTGGCGGTATCCAAAAAAGGAAATGGCCCTCAGACCGCAGGCCCCAAGCAAAAAGGGGGAAGAAACAGCGGAAACGAGTGGAGCACACGCGTTGGGAGGGCCAATCCATCTGCAGGATACTATGCCGTATACAAAAACCAAGTGTAGCGTGAGGTTCAAAGTGGTCTGTGGTGAGGGTTTTTTTCGAGCTGGGATTGGGGATCATGGAGAGTGATGGTCTTATCCCGTCAGTCAGAGGTAAGGGCTAAAGACACGCAGAGCCATGGGACTCGAAGAGATCTTGATGCTTGCAGCTTTATGCGGCCAAGCGGAGGAGACGGGCATGACGCTTTGAGTATCAGACAGGGACATGTCGATTGGTCTCTTGGCATCAAACGGCGGCGGCGTAAAAGAAGGGTCCGCAATCTGTCAGTCCTTTTATTTCTTTCGTGGGGCTGCAGTGTCGTGCCTCTGCTATTAATTCAACCGACGGCCAAGACGCCAATCGCAACCAACTCTCGCAGCTTCAACTGGTCATGATAAAACCGCCTCATCCGACGACGCTTTTTAAGAGGCTATATTTAGGGTGTTAAAATGAGGCTCTCTCAAAGCTGCTCCCTCGCATGAGGAGATTAAATCTAGTGTTCTATGGGTCGAGAGGAGGAGGAGGGGGATCGAGCGCTTGCTTGCTTGGGCTTCAATAGCGGACTTGGGGCCAAGTAGACGCCTTCAACCTGGGCTGCAGCTGCTTACATGAAGGCGCTCTGCTGCTTGCACTGGTTGAACTGATCTAAATAAAACTGACACGCGCTGATGTCGTTCTGGTTGGCGTTCAGGCACTCCATGAACGACTTCTGGTCGTTGAAGCACGCGTTGGCCTGGGGAGGAGCGGCGGCGGCCGGTTCGGCGTACTGGGGTTCCTCAGCGGGGGCGTCCGAGCTGCCGCCGAACGAGTTGGCGACGGCACCGACGGCGCGGTGAGCGATGGCGCTACCCGTGCCGAAGGCCATGCCCTGGGCAACCGTGCCCATGAGGCCGCTCATCATGCCGCCGCTCTGCTGCTGCTGCGGGGCCGGAGGGGGGGCGGCCTGCGTGCGGGCCGGGGCCGGGGCGGCCTGGCGCTTGGGCTGAGCGGGGGCCGGGCGGCGGGCGGGGGCGGCAGGGCGGGAGTTGCGCGAGCGAGCCATATCTTGTCCTTTACTTGTTGCTTGTGGGTTTCGGAATGAATTCTGACGGTTGCGGCTCAACGGCGCAACGCAATTCGAAAATGAATTGAAGTCAACACAAGAAGTGCAAAACCCGTGGGTTTCGAAATCAGTTTTGCCAGAGAACAGAAAATCCAAACCAGGACCACGGAACGTAAACAAGAAGGCGCCAGGAATGTCATCATCATCACACGTTTAGGTGCTTGTGTATCATTAGTGTTTTGCATGCGGTCTCGCGCATTCTGGACTTGCCTTCGTCTTCGCGCTCTGAGTTGAAGCAGACAACCGGATAAGATTTGCAAAGAAATTCGCCATGTGGGTCGGAAGATTCGAGAAGCCCGAAACACTCTAAACCCGCCAAGAAAGAAACCCACCAACCCGTGTATATAAATTCACAATAGTGATGGTCACAACGAGAATGCATGTCACTCATTACTCTCACGACCTTCTCGCCTCCAGCTGCGTCATGCGATCGCCCAGCACTGTCAGCTGCGTATCAATCGCGTCAAAGCGATCGTTCATGGACTTCTGCATGGATTGCAACTGCGCCAGCAGCATTGCGGCTATACCGCCGTCCAGAGCGGAGGATAAGGACGGCGAAGACGTCTCAGCTGCTGGCCTCCGGAGCTGCTCAGGGTCTTGAACTGGCTCAGACTCTTCAGCTGCGTGGTGACGAGCAGGGAACTTGAACTTGGACAAGTACACGCGCTGAGATCCAATAGACGACGATGCGTGGAAGAATCCGGTCCGCTTGATCTTTTCAGTCGACGCAACGTACAGGAACGGGGCTCGCGGAGTCAGGAGCAGTCCTTTGCAAGTGTGCTTTGCAGCGAGTTCCTACAAAGATCACCCAGGCTTTCATGAGAAGAGATGGAAAGAAAATCGACCCAGCAATATGTCATGCATACTAGGTCCCCTGAAAGCTCTGCCGTCCATCCGGTTTCGGTCTTGGTCAAGTGGCCAGCGGCAAGACGATTGGAGATGCTGCTGCCCACAATCACGCGCTCGCCCTAGATCAGATCAATTCAAATTCGCATGAGCTACAAAGAAGCACTCAACATGTTTATAGGAATGAGGTACCTGTGCATGGAGCAAATCGGGCTTTGGCAGATCTGCAATGGGAACAATGGATTCTACGACCCATTCACCACCGCTGCTTCTTGGAGCCGTATTGTCTCGTACTAGAACCAGAATGTGCGAGGTCGGTTTCGGAAGGTTAGGCTCCTTTTTGACAAGCACAGGTTCCTGTAGCCACAAAAGTTGATGCAGGTCAGCCATCACAAACTACGAGTTGCCGTGAAAGTGTTATACCTGGCCAAGAATCTGGAGGGAGCTACGCGCAGAGCTGGATGCCGAGATGCGCAACGACGTCAGATCCACAATCTCCTGTGGGTTTGGCACTTCCACACGCTCGCTGATGACTTCAATTGCAGTTCTTGTTCCTCCAGTCATGTTCATCAGCAGTGACGATGTGGATTGATCAGACTCTTGGTTGGGCAATCGAAGCGTCATGAGGTTTCCCAAATCATCCCTCTTTGCAGGCATCACAACACTGGACTTTGAGCTTGATCCTCCATTCAATCGTACTTCTTCGAACACTAGTGGGATATCGGTTGAAACCACACATAATGAAGAGGATACGCGCACCAAAGCAGAAACCGAGCCAATTCGAGCCTGCTCGGTATCTAGTCGCGCCCGTCCTTTGTGGTCAACGTGATCACGTGAGCGAGGCAATGGAAGCTCGTCACGCAGCGGCGATGTCGAAAGAACTTTATCCAAGCTTTCCCAGGTGAATTCGTGGACTGCATCGGCCGTTGCCCTGGATGGACGAGAATACGGTTTGAATTCGTTAGCTTGACTCCCGTTTGTGCACGATTCCTGAACACTTACGCAGTGAAGCTCAGTCCACTGGGACTCCACGATAGTGCTTTCCACGCCTGACGAGCTGAGACACCGCAAGAGGTGATGAAATGGGTCTGCAAATGCGTTCCTGTGGCATCAACCAGTTGCAGTTCCTTGTCTGTCGAGATCTAGTGGCAGGCAATGGGTTGTCAGGTGGAAATATCCAGCATGTAATCATTGGGGAAATCGCATCACACTACCAGAAGAATATTCCCCACTGGGTTCCATTGCATAGCTCGAATGTTGTCCGTGAGCACCGTTCCTTTGAGAACCGCTCGTATGTCCGATCTACAGTGTAAAATCCATCGTGACACTGACACAGCGAAGCTTAGATTAGGGAGACAGACGCTTACGAGTAGCGGTCAATCTCTCGAATCTCCAGGTGGCTCACAGACGCAATGGCGAGCAGTTGTGGTTCTAGAGGTGCGATTGACCATCCCACAATTCGAAACGGAGCCCGCGTTGTTGAGTTCTGAATCAAGATGTCGGCCAATCCATTCATAGCAAAGATCTCGATAGTCTGGGGGGGGGTTGTGCACTTACCGTTTCCGCTGGATGCAATACGAGATGATCCACCGCAATGCAAGAGACATCGCATCCGTCTGTTGCGTCTTCACGCGCATACTTCGTGAGCACCACTGAGGACGCCTCGTCTGGCATCGCGGTCATGCTCAGCACGCCACTGTACGCTGTGCGACAACACGCAATCAGCTGCTTCGACCACCAGCAAGAAGGAGGCATCAGTGTCTTGTACCTTGCTGCAGCAGATCATTGGGTCTCGTGCCGCTGTGCGCATGCAGCGCACACCACTCAGTCGGTCCGTCCAGCTGCATCTTTGCTTTGTGTTTGGTCCGTATCCCTTCGGCATAAGATCTTCTATTCAGGTGTTCCACTGTACGAGTTAATTTCGAGGCTCGAATACTGGCCTCTACCGGATTTCTTTCGTTTGTGGGTTCATGCGATGGCGGACTCTTCGGCAGAGCTGCTGACCAGCGGCGGCACTTCCTCCGACCCCAGCGAGCCCATGCGCAGCCATCCGTTGCGTCTTCTGCAGGCGTCCGACCTGGTCTGGGCGCTGCAGATGCCCGAGCCCTTCGACCCGGAGCTGGAGCTGGAGCAGGTGAGCGGCACGAAGGAGCTGCTGACGCAGCTGCAGCAACAACTGGACGAAAGCCAACGCGATGACAACAGACCCAGCAGCCTCAGCAGCTCGCACTCGATATCCGCGTTGAAATGGGAATGGGTCGTAATGCACCTGAAGCAACAGCAACAGAAGTACCCAGAGAAGTGGGACGGCCAAGCCGCCGAGGCGCTCGTGGCGCTGGAGCAGCGGCTGCTGCAGCATAACCAGCGAATATCGGACATCAGAGAAAGCAGTTTTACGCTGATCTATGGCAAAAGACCTTCAGCGAGTGAAGACCAAGGCCCTCGTGAAGTGCGGCTCACGATTCAGGATCCCATCGAACCTGTCGATCGCCGAGGGGAATCATCGTGGACGAATTTCTCGCGACTGCTGCGTGACGCCTCCGGTCGCACAGTGCGCACATTGAGTGTCTTGGGCACAAACCACGAGAGCGAGGTCTCGCTGCATCGGTCTGTGAGCACAGGCGACAGAAGCACGATCATCGGGCCTGTGGATCTGCGTCCTGCGCTGACCAGACTCTCTTCGTCGTCCGCTGGCGCAGTACCGATTCGCAGAAGCGTCAGCAGTCTCTCGTTCACACAGACCATGCCGACGCTGCTGCGGTCCGTCGCCAGCTATTTGGGGCTGTCCATGGAAGAAACCTTTCTGTGCCAGATCTGCTACGAGAACGTGCCCGTGACGCAGTCGTTCACGCTCAGCAATTGCGGCCATTCGTTCTGCGCCGCGTGTCTGCAGAACTTCCTCGAGTTCAAGATCAGCGAAGCGCAAGTGTATCCGAGCTGCTTCCACGAGACTGAAGGCAAACACGCGTGTTCCACCGAGATCGCTACCGAGGACATCAAGGAAGTCGTGTCTGCCTCGAGCTGGGAGAAGTACGTCAAGTTCAAGTTTAACAAGGAGAACGAGAACGCGCGTCAGTGTCCTGTGTGCGATCACTCAGAAGTCTATCCTGGCGGCAGTGACTCGCCTTTGTGCATATGCGAGAACTGCGGCCAGGAATTCTGCTTTGTGCACTCGAACGCTCATCGCGGCCACACCTGCGCCGAGTATGAGAAGAAGATGGTCTCGATCGAGAAGCTCAACCACGCCATGATCAACGAGATCTCCAAGCCCTGTCCTGGGTGCAACAATTACGTGGAGAAGATCGGTGAGTCCTTATTGCTTCTATGCTGACGGGCGTTCTGTTATAATGGACTGACTCTCGTGTGGATCAGGCGGCTGCAATCAGATGAAGTGCGTGGTGTGCGGCACCAGCTTCTGCTGGATCTGTCGTGAAGTCATCGACGATTCGACGTTTCCTGAGCACTTCCAGTGGTGGAACGTACGCGGCTGCGCTGGCAATCAGATGACCGAAGTCGAAGAGCAGACCACGACGCAAAAGGTCTTGCTAGGCATCGTCCGAGGTCTGTTCTTCCTTATCTTCGGTCCGCCCGCGTTCGTTCTGGCCGTGGCGTTCAGTATGCTCTGCTGCTGCTGCATGCCGTGCACCAAGATCTTCGAGACCACCTACCGCAGCGCGTTCACGTCCTGCTTCTGCGTCTCTGGCTACGTATTGCTGTCGCCGCTGGTGCTGGCTGCCGCGATCCTCTGCTCTCCGTGTCTGTGCTTTGGGTACTGGGTCGCGCCTGAAGAGTTCGCTCTGGACACCGGCGAAGGCGAACCTGAAGCCGAGACAACAGAACAGGTCAAGGATTTCTCGTCTTCGCCAGCCAACGAGACAATATTCCGGCATTCTGCCTAGAAGTCCACAGAGTATCATAATAGCAATGAAGCCATTTCGATTTGGCAACTGTACCATTCATAGCGGTACACACTGCTCCAGTCAGTCATTTGGCAAGATGCCGTACAACCGCGCTCGACCGGAAGCGCGCGCGCAGGCAACGGAGCACGAGACAGCGGCCTCCGCCACGGCGCATGCGTTCTACACGGACACGCAGTCGGCCGCCTACACGACTCAGGCCAACGCTGCCATCCAGAGAGACCTCACGCGTCACGCGCTGCAGCTGCTGCGATGGCCAGCGGATCACGAAGACAGCAAGTTGCACTTGTTGCTGGACGTTGGTGCGGGCTCTGGACTCAGTACGCGGGGCGCAGGCGACTGGTTTCGAGCTCAGGAGATGTCTGCCTTCGTCATCGCGTTTGATATCAGTGCATCCATGCTCTCGCTTGCGGAGCAATCCATTCAGCAAGCAGACCAAGCGACTGTTGCAGGCTTCTATCGCGGCAATGCAGCGCAGAAGTTCCCGCTTCGAGGTCACGGCGTGTTTGACGCGGCCATCGGCATCTCCATGCTTCAGTGGCTCACGAAGGACGGTCTCGAGACCTGCTTCACCAGCCTCTATGAGCAACTGGCGCCAACCACCGGCCGCGCGGTCTTTCAGGTGTATCCGCAGACGCTGGAGGTTGTCTGCACCATGGAAGACGCCGCCATCGCCATGGGCTTCGCGCAGGCTGAAGTGTTTGTATCGTTCCCGCATGCGACGACAGCCAAGAAGTGGTTCTTGCGAGTGCACAAGACCGAGCAGATGCAGGAGGCACATGTGTGCCAGTTCGGACGGCGCTTCCATCGACGTTGCGCATGGCATCATGTGCGTCATGCCTCAGCGGACGATGAGATGCGCGACCGACTGGGCCGCGAGCACGTGAAGCTCGCGTGGCACACGTGGCGCAAGTATCGACGCGCGCGAACCAACACCAGCAGCCCCAGCAATGGCGGATCTAATGCTGCAGCTGTGCATGCGAACGCCAAGAAGTCGCTAGATCTGTGGACGAGCGACCGATTGTTCGGCGAGGTCTTCGAGAAGAAGTTTGTATCGCTTGCACGAACCTTGGAGGAGATCACGTACGCATTTCTGCTGAGCCACATGGACCAAGTGGTGGACATCATGCATTCGGTACGTCATTCATGTTTATTTTCATTGCATTTGAAGCTGATGTCAATCTCTTTCTATCTGTTAGTCTTACACAGCGTCAGTGGCAATTGAAGAGGAGTCCTCCTCAAGCAACGTGAATGCGTCACACTCGACTGAATAAGGTGACTGCATTGACGAAATAGAGCAAATATATCTGTGTCTGTGTCCATGCGATTGTCGAACGACTTCGTATTGTTTCTCGCTGATACTGGCAGTGTTTTTCAGGAGATTGTTCGACCCAAGTCCCGTGAAGAAACAGCTCTATTCATATCGCAGATTTCTGGAGCCACGCGTCGCGTCGAGTGATCCGCAGAGAAGACAGTAAGATGTTCACGTTCGTTCGTCAAGGTAGCGTCGACGCACGCGAGAGAATCAGGCAGTGGCGCAAGTCGATCACACGTGAAGAATCAGCTGTCGACGCCGACGAAGACCAAGCTTCACCACCTGCAGACTCTTTTCTCCCTGGCATCCCACCGGAAGTTTGCATTTCCATGGGATACCTAGTTGAATACCTCGTGAAAAACAAGCTCCACAAAAATGAGCTCTTCCTTCTCGACGGCAAGCCTCAAGAGTCCAAGAAGCTGCTCAAGAGCGTGCAGCAAGGTGATCAGCCAACAAATCTTGGTCGCTACTCTTCGCGCACGATCAGTTTTGTGGTTCGACACCTGTTGACTTCCTATGCTCCTTTGCTGCCATATGATTACTTTGATGCGGTTCTGAACCTGATGGAGGAAGGTACACCTATGCGGCTGCTGCTACTCAGCGAGGTCTTGGACGAGATTGAGTCCGAACGGCGTGCTTTGTTGGAATGCCTACTCCGATTGCTCTATGCGTTGTCGTTGAAAGCGCGATCCAATGCGCAGCTTCTGGGAGAGACCATTGGCGCCACCTTTGCGCGACCATCTGAAGCCAATCTTCTGGAAACATTCGAAGTACGTCGTGATATTGGAATCTTTTTGATAGAGACTGCGCCGCTCATCTTTCAGCAGGCTCCAATTCCGACGCAATCGCATATCCGATCCGTGACTCAGAGCTATGTGAGCTCTATCACAGACTACGATGTAAAGAGCGAAGATGGCGAAGTAGAAGAACTTGAAGTGGATGAAGAAGACGAAGACGACAACATGCAGAGCCCCGATGATCTCGACGAAAGTGGATTCAACGACAGTTTCGAGTATGATGATGATCTACTTGCTTTGTCTTCAGGCCCGACTTCACCGGAAAATCAAAGTAATGATGCCCTACGTAAAAAGCGGTCTACAGATGCGTCGCCACAAAGGTTGAGTGTAGTATCTTCCCCGAAAAAGTCTGTCACATTTGCGACTGATGTAACAACAGCGACAAATGCTCAAAGTGCAATCAGCTCACCGCACACGCCAACTTCCATGTCTTCCATGGATGCAACAATGATGAAGCGGCTTTTGACTGTGATTATCAGTTCTCCTCAGAAAAAACGAGGCTTGTTCGTGAAAATGCCACCACACCAAGAAGAAATTGCGACATTGCGGCATCTTGTGAGCAGCTATTTAGGCAAAAGTTTGGATTTCCTCCCGCTGGAATCATTTTCCGTTCTAGCCGTCGCTATCGTTGTTCGAGACCACATTCAGAACCGAATGGAGCCGCTTTTCGGCTACGGGATTCTGGAACAGATAGTTGCCTCCTTCGCGCATGACGACGACGACTTGAGTAATCACGAGGAAGAATGCGTCGACACCATCCAGCAGATTTTTCAGAATCTACCAAATGAAAACAGGGAAATTTTACGGCTCTTGTTCCACTGCACTCGCCAAGCAAATGATGCTGGAACAAGTCAGAATGACATCGAAAATTCACTTCTGCTTTCTCTGGTAGAGCCACTTGGCTCTAGCTCTGGTCATCAGCATCGTCGATCCCGTGCGACGGATAAAGCTTGGACAGCTCTCATTGTTCGGTTGATGTTTCAAAGTATGGCTACATTCTTTAGTGAGAAAAAATCGAGTATCGGTGAAGCATCTTATCAGAGAACTGAGTCACATCGAAACCTCGATGCAAGTGTGTTCATAGGCATCTATTGGATCGCAATATTGCGAATACGGTCGCGTAGACGGAAGGCAGCGCAACTATCATTGGCTACTGTTGAATCTCACAGTTCAGAACCTTTGGACGAAGAGTCAGCAGCATTACTGTGCGTGCTTGTTGAAGAGCTGATTGATCGCACACGCGGGAACCATGTTTCGAAGCTGTACGTTCAGGCTGGTGACTCTCTGGAGACGAAAATTATCTATGACTCGTTTGTGAAGAATTCGAGTCCGAATCTAATGATCTTTTCACTGTTTTCGATCGCGATGGCGCTGAAAAAAGTGAGTCTGCACTGGGTCTAGAGGCTTTGCCCATTTGCGACTAACTTTATTTCGCTTTTTAGATTTTGAGTGATCGATTTGCTCCACTGATACCATTTTTTCAGCTTGTTGCTCCGGCGGTATCAAGTTCCAACCATCAGAAAGAAGAGGATGGAGCATCGGAATTGAATGTGTGGCGATTTGAAGCTATTGTGATGAAGGAGCTCCCGCCCATGAAAAAGAAGTTAATCCAGCTGCTATTTGTGCATCTGGATTTAATTGCTGCAAAAGAACCTTCGCGATCTGTTCTGAAGGAGCTTTTTGAGGAAATTGCTGAATTACTTTTCTGTCCTCCGCTGGAAACGCGAGCACGTGCTGGGGAGTTCTGTGCTCGGATTCTGCGAGCGCGCTTTTTCGTGGCGAAGACCAAACAAAAAGCATCGGTTGCGAAGCAGTCAGAGCACAGAGTTGCCAGTATCTTAACTATGCCTGCCCAAACTGAAGACCCAAAACCATCGAGAAGGGCAACATCACCAGCTCAAAAACAGCCCTTGGATTTATGCATTGGACCTGAGTTTCTTCCTTCTAAGAAGCGTGAACGACTTAAAGTTAACCATTCAACGGAAGGTCTAGATCTCAAGATGCCACCCGCAACTCTTTCAGAGCTGCTGGTACGTATTAGCGTAGCCCTTGTTGCAATGATAATGTCCTAACGCTCATTTGGTTGCCCTCGCTGCAGCTTGTACAGCATTCTGTCAACAATTCAGTAGAGTCCATTAGTGTGTCAGATCTCCCAATATGGGTTGATGTGGTTATTTCAACGCGACCGGATCTTCGCGAATTGCTGAATGCCGTGAGAATGATTGGGGTTGCATGGCAGAGTCATGCAAATACAATCAGCGTTCCTAACTTCGAGCTGCGGATAATCTCATCCATCGAATTCTACGAGTTACTATGGAGTATATTCGTCGCCTACTCCACGACTTCGAGCGACTGCGTCATAGCTATGAGCTTTGATAGTCTACATGAGCTGTGCATTGACTGCGCGATCATTAAGAGCCCGAAAGAAAATCGCTCGACAGGTGATTGGAGTTTACTTCTCTGAGTCGTTTTCCTTTATCTGACACTGTGTTGTCAGCTTTGCTACATGACCAGTCCTTGCAAGAGTTGTATGAGAAAGCGAATGGCATGAAATCAAGCGCGGAGATCAAAGGCTTGACCTTCCAGGAGGTACCGAGGGCATTTTGCTGTTGCTGAGTAGTTGCATGTATATAACTGTTTCTCCACAGTTTTATATGTTCCTAGTCCATGTAACTATCCATATTGAGTCCAAGAAGGCTATTCAACCACCCGAAAAGTCAACGTTTGAGTCGTCAGGATTATCTGTAATGAGAGACCTCGTGGCCAACCACCTGTATCCATTTGGCAAACGAAGGTAAAGGAGTCTTTAGTCATGAATAACGCACCGTCACTCACACCACCTGCTTTCCAAGTAACACGTCAGTTTGTCCATCAAATCTGCGAGTAATCCAGCTGCTGCGTCAGCGCATGGGAGACTTGGATTTCGTTGGCCGAGCATATTGCAGCCGGTCCGGATTTCGACCCACGCGCCTTAGCGATGGGAACCAAGAGGACCAGTCCTCACGTCCAATGTGCGATTTGGTGCTGCCGACAGAGCAGAAATCTGCAGAAGAGCTGGTAAAAGAGTCAAATCGCCGAAGCTGCCACAAAAATCTCTAACAATTGCTTCTGTGGCCAGGTAATCGCACTGCTGCGTTGGGTTCGCGTGCCTTCAACGCTGATCTCAGAGATTACTGCCGTGCAAACACTTCAGAACATCATGCAGACAAACAGAGAGCAGCAGGTAAGCATGAAAGACTAATGGGATACACAGTTGGAACTCATAGATGGGTTTGATGGCCACTTGCTAGAATTTCCGCTGGTGCTTCAAGAACTCCAGTCAAATCAATTCTTCGGTTCTTTACTTGGAGCTTATTGAAGCGCTCACACGCGAGACCACCAAAACGCTGTCGCACGAGTCTCTAAGTGAATTCTACCCCACAGAGTTGGATTGTGCGCTCGTTCTACTGGATGTCTGGGGAATCGCAGACCGCGCTATTGTGACTCAGGCTGCTTGACTCTGGTGAGAACTTGCTAAATATCTCGAATGATGAAGTCGCTGGTTTTCTGGAGTGAGCACGTGAAGATTTTTCGCGGCAATTTGATGATCTGCGCAAAAGTCCGACTCGTTCCAGGCATCCGGAAACAACGCGCAGGATTTCGGTTCTTGTAGCTGAGGCATCGAGACCGAGCAGATCTCTAAGATCCCGCGTGAAGCGTTTTTCCAGCCTGCCTGACTCAATCAATTTCTACAAGTACGCGCGATTTAATTTATGTGATCATCCTTTTAGCAAAGGAAAGTCGACCTAACATGCACGTACGTTGATCGTGGGATTGATCCGGTCTATGTGCGATACATGGAGCATTTTCATGCTTTCGAACAAGACGTCGTGTGCTTTTGAGCCTGGCGGATTCATCTGCTCACGACGTACTTCCAACTCGACAAAAGCATCTGCGATTCGTGTCAGCAGCTATATCCAAACCTTGATCAGTACTCATTTGAACACAACACCAAGCCCAGTAAACTCTCTCACAATATCCAGATCAGGAAGATGTGGTCTTGAGTGGATAGGCCGAGGCTTCGTAGATCTATCCTAAACACCAGAGACGTCGTATGAGATTCAAGGAGACTGATCCATCCAAAGCACTTACCTGCTCTTCCAACGCTTGGACAAGCCCATTGAGACGCTCGAGAAAGTCGTGGAGAAACGGAACCAGTTGTGCTGTGCGGTAGACTTCGTCCACACACTGGGCGAGTGATCCAACTTCATGCATTTGGATTGCATGGCAACACGAGGCCACGATCTGACAGCACAGCCTTCCCACGCGTGCTTCAAGCTCTTGAGGCTGTGGAGTCTCATCTTGCACGCCATTTCCCAAAGCCGATTCGTCAATCACCAAATTACACTCGACTGGCTCCTTCAGAAAGCGCCGTCGCATGGAGTTGAGAAGACTGCTATCTTCGCTGTGTGGATCGTCATGAAGCGGTCTGGACTGCACGCGCAGACTCTTGAGCAACTTATCGACAGCAATGCGATCGCCAAGTGAAGCGGTGGCTACAGGAGCGATGGATATGGAGCCTTGCTGACTGGCGTCTTCCGAATCTGCTCGATCTTTGGCTGGAGGGGCTTTTGGACGGGTCTTCTCTCGCTTGCGCAGCCGCTCGATCTCCAATTGAGCTTGCTAACAGATCAGCATCAGCACCAAAGCGACATCAATGGAGAAAGAGAAGCACCAGTGCAACAAACCGCAAGATCCCGCATGGACGGTCGAGTGTCTAGCTGGTCGCGCAGTTGCACGTTCTCTCGACTGAGCTTCAGGACCAGTCTTCTCTGTTGCTGGAGGAACTGCAGCGCCTGTTGCTTCCAGAACCCAGCAGTATCAAAAGCAATCGTCTCTTCCTCCTGTGGTCGCTCTTGTTCCCGCGTCAGCTTTGCTTTCCAGGCGTCCGCTGCCTCAAGAGACCACGAGACCTTCTCGTCCAGAGACATCGCAGGTGAAGATCCAAGTCTGGACTCAGTCGCGCCTGCTTCATAGCGAGCCAGTTGCTGCTGCAGACGGAGCACCAGAGCGGCGTAGCGCTTGACGTCATTCCGCGCAGCCTACGACAACCACTAGGTCAGTCTTCATGCCCAATAGACAGCCGCGGTCTCTGGTCTCACGTACGACCACTTGCGCTCTCAGCTCTTGCTCCATAATCGTTCCTTGAAGTTGCACTCCCATTCCAGTCCAGGAAACATATTCTCATCCAGTTCCAGTAAACTAGAGAATTCAAAGTTCCAGGACCAGGTGGGTGAGTTCCAGAGCGGCCACATGTCGCAACTTGAAGCTGCCGTTTTACTGGATGTCGTGATCACCAGAACGTGGCGTGGCCCGTTCGTGTAACCGTTAAACTCTTTTGAAACGCAAGCCGAGTTTGACGAAATTACCATTTTGACCGATGCCAGTCAAATGGGACCGTGAAGAGCCCTTCCTGGCTCAGACCAAAGGCGCGACCGATGCTCAGGCCCTGGCCACGCGTGTACGAGGCGATCGGATGCGCTAGACCCACAGGTGGCGGCATCTGAGCCAGTTTGAGTAGCTCCTGGCAGCAGAGGATCGCGCTGTCCAGCGGAACGTCCTGGGCGCGGGTTAGACTGGTCAGTCCAAGTGCATGGCGGCAGCGATCTGCCAGATCTTCAAACGCCTTCTGCTCGCCTTCGTGCGTGTCTCGTTGCGCTCGAATGGTCTCTCGCATGGCGTGCAGAGTCCCAGTCACTTCCTCAAAGGATGCATCGCACGGAGTCTGTAGAGGCAGCATGGGTTTAGATATTCATCCTTCCACAGGCCTGGCAGCAGAGAGACTCACCTGGACGTCGCCATTGGAGAGGATTTTCCAGGGCATGCCTGGCTCCTCCACTACTAGAGTCACTCGCTCCACTACCGCTCTCTTGTCTGCAGATCTCTCTGCGTTCTTCATGCGATCAGAATGAGCCATCGTCTGCAGAAACCCTCGATAGGATAGCGCTGGACACGTGTGGCCTCGTCGTATTGTCGCCTCTCCAAGCGCTTCCGCAGCCTTGAGCTGCAACTTAGAGAGCGACTTCCGTGCCGAGTGCATGTACTGCACCATGTTGTCGTCAATGGCCTCGAACACCTCGACCCACTGGAGAGGCACGTCCGTGGGGTTGATCAGAATCTGGTACTCGTTCAGGTAGTCGATCCCTGAAGGATTCGAGCTGCAAGCCACACGAGTGAGACCATGAGGCTATACACAGCATTCCCAGTCCATCAACGCACCTGATATCGACGGACGCGCCCTGGAGAAAGCCCTCGGGCGTGAAACTGCCGCTGAACTGCTTGAACTTGCGCAGCGTCTTGAGCAGCACCATGATGGTCGTGTTCAGATTCACAGACGACCATCCGCAGGACGAGGAGACCTCTGCGAGTCCAAACTCGCGCTGCAGCGTCCGCTTGAGTGACTCGATCGACTGCGTGGCCTTGACGCGCTGCTCCTGGATCGTCTTGGTCTCCTCCGCCTGCATGAACAGCAGCAGACCAGAGAGCGACGCGATGGGCTTGCGGCGCCGCGACCCGCTGCTGGCTCGATTCCGGGCGTACATCTCGTGGATCGTCGAGCCGAAGTCCATGCCGTCCTCTCTGCGCCTCTCCTGAGGTCTGCGAGAGCGGTCGCGGGACCAAACACGGTCGTTCTGTGCTCGATACTCACGCGGCCGCGAGCGTCCTGGCGGTGGTTGAGCCGAGATCTCCTCCCGCGGAGGCAGCTGGACGCCGCACTCCGCCAGGATCGTGTGCATGCGGCCTTCAATGCTAGCGCCCAGCTCAAGCGAGAAGCGCTTCAGCGGCCTCTGCGCATTCTCTCGCTCCAATCCAGCAGCCGCAGACTCTAGAAACGCAGAGAAATGCACCTGCAAGCAGCCGCATCAGGTGTCCATCTCTGTTCGTGGTTTGACACGCTGTATTTACCGTTTGCCGTCGGTGTCCATATCCAACGCGCGAGCCACTCTGCTCGTCCATGAACTGGTTCAGCAGCTGCACAGACGCCAGGTTCTCCGCATGCACATCCGGCAGCGCTCGGAAGCGGTCCGGATGCACACGCAGCAGGAACTGCTTGAACGTGCGCGAGCGCTTGGCCATGGTCCCTGATTCGCTCGTCGTTGGCTGATCTTGGCGGTGTAGATCGGACCCACATGGTGTGCCACACCCCAATCTGGGTCCGCCCCAGCCAGCACCTCCGGAACCACGAGGGGGCCGGTTTTGTTTGTGGTCGCATTCGCCCAGAGACCGCCGAGAGCTCACGAGTCCCCCGCCTTAGACCAGGATGCTGTCGATCGCTGCTCGCCACGGCGCCGCCGCCAAGACGCTGGTCACGCGCTCCATGGCCACGGCCGCCGCCGCCGGCGACCTCAAGCTGCAGACCACCAAGACCAAGGTGAGGAACCGTGGCGTGGACCGGAGGAACACGGCGGAACGAGCGCGAACGTCTGACGTGAGTTGCCGCATGTGATGAACAGAACGTCAAGTACTTTAAGATCTACCGATACGACCCCGAGACCAAGGGCAAGCCGTACGAGTGCACGTACCCCGTGGATCTGGATGAGTAAGTCTCGCTGTGTGGTCTGTCTCTGGCGGTTGGTTGATTGATTGCGTACTGACTCATGCTGCGCCTTGCAGTTGCGGCCCCATGGTGCTCGATGCGCTGCTCAAGATCAAGAACGAACAGGACCCGACGCTGACGTTCCGCCGCTCGTGCCGTGAGGGCATTTGCGGCTCGTGCGCCATGAACATTGACGGCGGCAACACGCTGGCGTGTCTGAGTCCGATCAAGAAGAACAGCGACGTGAGCAAGATCTACCCGCTGCCGCACATGTTCGTGCTGCGCGATCTCGTGCCCGACATGAACAACTTCTACGACCAGTACCGCTCCATCGAGCCATGGCTCCAGTCGGACGAGGTGAAGCCGTTCAACGTGGAGCACTTGCAATCGAAGGAAGACCGCAAGAAGCTCGACGGCATGTACGAGTGCATCCTCTGCGCCTGCTGCAGCACGTCGTGCCCGAGCTACTGGTGGAACCCGGACAAGTACCTCGGCCCCGCCGTGCTCATGCAGGCCTTCCGCTGGATCGAGGACTCGCGTGACACGAAGACGGAGGAGCGTCTGCGCGCCCTGGACGACTCGTTCAAGCTGTACAAGTGCCACACCATTATGAACTGCACGCGCACATGTCCCAAGGGCCTGAACCCGGCCAAGGCCATCGCCAAGATCAAGAAGCAGATCTCGGCACTGCACTAGATCTGCCACGGCGGGCTGACTGGCTGAATCACAGAGACCGGCGGCGCGGTGTAGAGATGGAGAGAGAGAGATGAAGAGACGAACCTGTCGCCGCTTTTTGCATTAAAACATTCCACAAAAAACGACATAGCAATCAATTGAAACACAATACCACATCACATGTCTTGACTGGCTAGACTTCATGGCCATGGGTCCGCTGCAACTGCCGAAGCAAGAATAATGTTCTCGCCATGAGAGAGAGCGGTTGCGAGAGGGGTTTGAGCTACGGACGCAATGGATTGGCAGGAGGAATTCAGCTGAAAGAAGCCAAGCGAAGTGATTGCTGCTCTTGCGTTTGTGCAAGACGGACTGATGCAGAGGACTCTCTGATTCAGAGTTTGGCAGCAAATGTGGATTGACTCACTTGGTGTGTGTGGTATTGGGCTGATCTGCGCCATGCTCTGCTGCCACAGAGGCTTCGCATCCGCTCAGGAGCGCATGAACGTGGGGCTGGCTGGCTGCGCAACTTTAAAAAGTTTATCGTAATATTTCCATTTATAGGAAATATTACGATATTTTACCTGCATCGATTCTCATTAAGTGCGCACTCGAGCGGTTCAAGAAGAGACCGTCTAAACATTTTTAACCGCGCATTGTTCAATAAAGTTTCCGTTTGATGATTGGCTGAAATTAAAAAATGATGATGAAATCAAGTCCATAGAAAGGGTTAGGGATAAACACCTAGTTTATGTCTGATAAGACTCACCACATCGATGACGCCATTCGAGCTCTCGCCCCCATGTCTGCGCATCTGAGCTCGCTGGTGGGCATGGCGCCGGACGACCAGGGCCTGTCGGACGACGCCTTCGAGCTGCTTACGGAGCTGCTGCTGCAGAGCCAGGAGGCCATGCCTCAGGACGACGCCCTCTCGGACGCTCGCGTGGAGCTAGCGTGCATTACGCCCCCCGGTTCGAGTGACGAATCGAGCGACGTGGGGCCAGACTCGGCCAAGGACAGCAACGACGACAGTTCGCTGAGTCTGTCTGAGCTAGAATCCCAGCGCCGGATCAAAGTGGCCATCAGTGCGCGTCGCCACCGCGTGCGAAAGAAAGTAAATGGCCTCGTCAAGAGTCAGCATGATGAGGTCGGCTGACGGACTGTTGCGTGTAGAATGAGCTGATGGATCTCCGTCAAGAGGTCGAGCACCTCAGCACTCAGCTCAAGAGTCTGCGCACGCAGCACCGACTCATCCGGCCTCATGGCGGGCCCGTGTGGGAAGAAGTGGCCATGACCAACCACCACAAGCGCAGACAGGCCGAGTTCGAGAACGATATGCTGCGCAGAGCGCTGTACATGCAGAGCAGCTTCATCGGCGGCATGAAGACTGCGCTCATTCAAGCTCCATCCTTCATTTCGGTATCGCAGCCTCTCTCTTAGAGGTGTGCTATCGTGATTCTCATCTCGATCTCTTGCTTCGCAGGACCTGAACATGCGGCAGCTGCTGCACACGTACACTCAGCTCACCTGCGCGCCCTTCACGCGGCGCCGCGACCTCATCGAAGCCTGCTGTGAGGCCAAGCTGGACCTGGCGACAAGCATTCTGCTGCGCGAGACCGAGAGCGTTGACTTCCTCACGCCCTCGATCGTGGCGCGTCTGATCGGATCGCTGCAGCCGCACGAGTTCGGCGTGACCACCACGTCCACCTACTCATTCGACACGCTGGACCTCATGAAGATCTTCATTGGCGCCTGCGCTGCCATCTACGAGAGCGGGCTCGAGTGGCCGCAGTACACGCCTCTGGAATCCGACTTCCAGGTCCTGGAGACGCCCAAGGACAACATCCGCTACGGGTTCTCGCGCGTTCGCTACGCTCACGAGGAGACCGGCGAGCAGGTCGTGCTGGAAACGCGTCCGGTCACGTACTACCGCATCACAGGGAGCTACAGCGTCTTGGTCTGGGACTTTGTGGACGTGGACGACAAGTTCCCATTGAGCCAAGCGACTCGGATCAAGCGAGACGCGTGCGGAGCGTGAGTGGATCCATTGGAGCTCCCTGTCTTGGCCTCAGCAGTCTCACCATTGCTCTCTTGTGCTGATGAACAGGCTGCTTGCGCGTCGCGAGTGCTGCGTGGACGGCATCGAGCGCGTCGTAGTGCGATCGGTGTGCACAAACATCCACTCCTTGAGCGGCGAGCGGCTCCAGATGACGCCCGAGACCCAGCGGTTCTCGCTCTCCACTGGCCTCGGTGCGTCCTTGTGCGGCTGCGGTGTGTACAACCACATCAAGGACGGGTACTTCCACAACGCAGTCACGAGCGTCTGACTGGGTACCACCGAAAGCGGTACCTTCACAATAATTCACTCCGATTGGCTAAAATATATGATCACGTAATCTCACATTTGAATCCACCGAAAGGGGTAGGGGACCCGACCTCGCGTTTCTGATGAGCAACAGCCATTTGGACTTTGGCCGCAGCATGCACACGCCACTGGCCACGACGCCCGGCTCTGAGGGCCTGACGGACGCCCTCGACCTGCTGCTGCAGCCCCAAGACGACTTCTGGATGATCGGCCTAGGCGACATGGGCCTCGCGCCTGCGGGATCCAGCGACGAGTCCACGTCCAAGGATAGCAACGACGACGCGCAGCTCAGTCCCGTCGAGCGCAAGGCCAAGCGCCGCGTGCAGGTCGCCATCAGTGCGCGCCGCCACCGCGTGCGGAAGAAAGTAAGTGCATTGGCCGTAACCACGAGACTGACTATATGATGACTGATCAACTGCCTGCAGAATGAGCTGCTGGAGCTGCGCACAGACGTCCAGCAGCTGAGCGCACAGCTCGAGAGTCTGCGCTCCAAGCACCGTCTCGTCCGGCCCTATGGCATCGTGCCCGTGTGGGAGGAAAAGGCCATGGCCAACCGCCACAAGCGCAAGCAGGTTGAGCTTGAGAACGACATGCTGCGCAGAGCGCTGTATCTGCAGAGCAGCTTCCTCGGCGGCATCAAGACGACGCTCGTCCAGGCGCCGTCCTACATTTCCGACCTGAACATGCGGCAGTTGCTCCACATGTACACACAACTCACCAGCTCCGCCTCCACACGCCGCCGCGACCTCATTGAGGCTTGCACTGACGCCAAACTGGATCTGGCCATGACCGTGCTGCTGCGTGAGACCGAAGGCGTCGACTTCTCGAAGCCCTCGATCACGAGCCGTCTGATCGGATCGCTCCGGCCTCATGAGTTCGGCGTGACCACGATCGCCACGTACGCCTTCGACACGCTGGACCTCAAGACGATCTTCATGGGTGCCTGCGCTGCTGTGAACGAGAGCGGGCTCGAGTGGCCGCAGTACTCGCCCATGGAGTCGAACTTCCAGATCCTGGAGATGCCCAAAGACAACATCCGCTACGGGCTCTCGAGTATCCGCTTTGCACACGAGCACACTGGCGAGCAGGTCGTGCTGGAGACGCGTCCGTTCTCGTTCTACCGACTCACGACGACCTCCAGCGTCTTGGTCTGGGACTTCGTGGACGAAGATGAAAGGTTCCCACTGAACCAAGCGACCCACATCAAGCGAGACTCGTGCGGAGCGTAAGTGCATGTTCTTGAACTCTTTATCTTGCTCTCGATGTCTCACCCATTGGTCTTCTGCTCATGGAATAGGCTGCTGGTTCGCCGTGAGCGTTGTGCGGATGGCGTTGAGCGGGTCGCAGTCCGTTCCGTGTGCACGAAGGTCCACTCGCTGAGAGGCGAACGACCAACGATGACGCCCGAGACCAAGCGGTTCTCGCAGTCGACGGAAAATGGCGCCGACGTGTGCGGATTCTACGTGTACAACCACATCAAGGACGGGTACTTCGATAACGCAGTCATGAGCGTATGAGCTTGTCATGTTTCCATAGTGTAGTCTTGTAAATTGCATTTGTCCTCAAGCAACAATTCTGATTGTGAAAACTATCAAGCCATTTCCAGTTATTAATGTATATCTATTGTCACACACGCAGACAAAACCTACATCCCTTACTCCTTACTCGCGGTAGGTTGAGCTTCGCTTCGGAGCAGTTGGCGGCTCTCCAATCCCTTCTTGAAGGCACGCACAACACGGAGCTGGGCACGAAGGCGGGCAAAGCCACGGATCCACAGTTCCTGACCGCGCACAGATCGCACGCTATGCTTCTCGACAACGTCAACCTCGCGGCAGATAGCCATCCACGAAGGCGCGTTCTTGACCGAGATGCTGCGCAACAGAAGTCCGAGCGGCAGCGAAATGAATCCAATGCCAATGCAGATGAACCATTCACCAACATTGAGCGGCTCGCAGTTGAACCAGCGGCCAGTGAACTGCACGATCAAAATCTGCATAATGATCTGCAACACACAGACGTACAGGAACACTTTGTTCTTGGTGATGCCAGAGAAAATGTTGGTCTCATCGTGGATCTTGCGACAGTTGAGCTCGTTGAACAGCTGCATCCAAACAAACGTGTTGAACACGATCGTCATGTGCTTCGTCGGGTCGCTTTTGTCTTCACCACGGTTTTCCATGTCCTTCACGAGACCCGATGGGACGTTAAAGATGTCCATACCCTTGAACGTAATCACGAGAAGCAGAACCAATTGGAAGGCCGATTGACCAAGGATATGCTTGGTCATCTTCTTGGACACAAGCGGCTGCGTCTTGGGGTACGGCTTGCGCTCCAAAAGAGCCGGAGTGGGCTCTTCAGTTGCAAGAGCCAACGAGGCAAAGGAGTCCATAATCAGGTTCACCCAAAGCATTTGCACGGCTGTCAAGGGAGACTGCTCAATAAAGCAAGCACCCAAGAACGCAAGAATAATAGCCACAACATTGACAGTCAACTGGAACTGCAAAAACTTGGAGATCGAGTCATAGACATTGCGGCCCCACTTGATGGCGTTCACGATCGAGTTGAAGTTGTCATCCATCAAGATAATATCGGAAGCGTCCTTGGCGACCGAAGTGCCACTGATGCCCATGGCGAAACCCACATTGGCCTTCTTGAGC
>JAADXR010000214.1:0-47011 GCA_023337935.1 Elongisporangium anandrum | reverse complement strand
GAGCCCACGCCGTCTCCTACTCCAGAACCCACGCCATCTCCGGAGCCCACGCCATCTCCTACTCCGGAACCCACGCCGTCACCTACCCCAGACCTGACTCCTTCTTCGTCGGCATCTTCATCTGCTCGAGGATCAACGATGTTTGCTACCGACGCCTTATCGGAGTCTGGCTCATCTTCGTCGATTGGAGGATCTACGTCAGAGTCCGAGTCCGGTTCAGGAGGATCTTCAGCATTTTCCTCAACTGGCTCATCAGAGTCAGGATCGTCTTCTTCAATTGGCGGATCTTCCGCATATTCGTCCACTGGGTCGTCGGAATCTGGATCGTCGTCTTCAATTGGCGGATCTTCCGCATTTTCGTCCACTGGATCGTCGGAATCGGGATCATCCTCTTCTATCGGAGGGTCAGATGCTTCATCAACTGGATCGTCAGAATCGGGATCATCTTCATCAACTGGCGGATCGTCAGGGTTCTGGTCGACAGGATCGTTGGAGTCAGAATCAGGTTCATCTTCGTCGATTGGCGGATCAGATGCTTCATCGACTGGTTCATCAGCTTCATCCTCGACTGGAGGATCGACAGTGTCTTCGTCAACTGGATCGCCTGCGCCTTCTTCGTCAACCGGCTCGTCAACGTCGGGCTCTACTTCGTCTTCGGCTAGCTCACCATCATCTGGAGGCTCGCCCGCTTCTTCATCAACCTCAGGCTCGTCTACACTGTCTAGTGGCGGATCGTCCGCGGCATCATCTTCCTCATCAAACTCGGCTTCGTCTGCACCGGACACACCTGAGCCCAGCTCCGATACCCCGACACCTGCTTCTGGCGACACTTGCTACCTGATGCCTTTGTCGGATCAGTCAACCACCGGAATCGCCATCGTCAGCGACCCTTCTTGCGCCAATGGAGGAACAGGCTGCATCAATGTCAGCTTCCGGTACTGCAAGCTTTGGTCGACCCAGTCATCCGACCCGTATCTGGATTGTGTGACTGTTCTCGGCATCACAGCTCCATCAACGCCTTCCTCGGAAACACCGACTCCTACACCTTCGTCTGAAACACCGACTCCAACTCCATCGCCTGCAACACCGACACCAACTCCGACGTCTGGCCCGACGTGTGGCATGACTGTCTCGTTCGGCGACGCAGCTCTCGGCATTCATCTCGTGACGGATGCCACATGTGCGACTGATGGAGGTGTTGGTTGCCTCGATGACATCTGCCGCTACTGCCGAACGCAGTCCAACGCGCAGTCTAATCACCTGAGACTTTGCTCTGATGTCACTGATGGGGCGATCACGAGTACTCCGGCCGTCACGACTTCCGCACCGGCCGTGAGTGGAGCGACATGCACCATTCAAATCTCTGATGGCGATGCTGCGCTCGGTATCCGCATCATCGCGGATGTTTCGTGCGAAGTGGACGGAGGTGTCGGTTGCTTTGGTGACACTGCCTGCCGCTACTGCAAGACGAGTGACACGCCACAGTCTGCTCACTTGATCACCTGTCCGAGTTCATAATCAGGCGCAGCACATGGCTTCCTGTGAGCTGGTGCTTGAATCCTTTGCATATCTATCTCCTGTAATCAGCCTGCTTTCTGCTTTTGCTGAATCGATTTCGTATCTCACATTGTCCAATACACATTCCATTCACCAAACTATTCTGACTCGCATATTTCCTGTCCTTGACGATTTCTATTAAATACCTGGTTGGTAAGAATCGCAATGTACTACAAAGTTGTGCTGGTGCTCGCTTGAAAAGAGCAGCTTCGCATGTTGTGGCCAGCGCCTCGGCACTTCTTGCACAGCCGTACGCGCGGAGGTGGCTCCAGCGTGGCCGTCGCTGCGACAGCAGAGGCAGATCCCACGTTGTCAACATCAACAGAAAGCTCACTGACCGCAGCCATATCCGTCATAATGGGCGCGGGTGCTACCCCACTGGAATTTTCGGTAGACTGGCGCTTGCTGCGCTTCTTTTGGGCAGCATCGCTTCCTGCAGCCGAGCCATCGACCTGACGTTTGGATGACGAAGAAGCCGTCGCCTTGGTGCGCAGACAGTTCTCGTTCTCGTGCAGACTCGTCTCCAGTGGCAGTTCAATTGACTTGCCTTGGAATGCCAACGCATACTTCTCGACTAGGTAGGCCGGTGCAAACCGGTCGCAGACCGTGTCCATTAGATCGCAAAACATGAGCACGGCGATCAAGTGGCGGCATGGGATCGCGTACTGATCGATGAACGCGCATGAGCACGTATTGGTCTCAAGATCAACACGCCGCCGCAGCGATGGAGATTTGTTGACTTGCGCCACGAACGCCACGGTGTCCGAAGCGCGGCTAACCTTGTACTCGCCCACCCGCTTGCACTGTGCATCGTACAGCTCCTGGGCTCGGGGCGTGATCTTGCGGCCGCTTTGGACCCATTTGGTCGAGCACTCGCTGCGCTCGAACGTGTCCTTCATGTAGGCCAGCATCATGCCTTCTAGGAAATCAAACGGCAGACTGTGGCGCAGTCCTTCGGTCAGCTGCCTGGCAGCGTTCTGCTCCTTGTCCTCGTTCTCAAAGAAGTCGCGACTGCGGTAGCCATAGAGCGCGACCTTGCGGATGTTGGCCGCGACAACCCACCGCTCCATTGGGATCTGCCGCAGGTAGGACTCCACGGGCGCGCCGCAGGCTGTACCGATCCATTCGAGTCGGTTGTGGTACTCTTCCTCGGTCTCGGAGCTTTGCAGGCCCCAGATGAGCGTGTGGTGGTGCTGGTTGAACGCGCCAAGCTGCACGAGCTCCTTCTCCACGATGGCGCGTGTGCAGTAGCGGAAGGTCAGGCCCAGCTCCATCTCGATGCCCCAGAGATCGGCGTCCATGGCGCACAGGATCGGACAGTAGCGCGTGTTCACGCCTGCCCGCTCGAGACAGGCGAAGAACCAGAGGTAGTTGGCTCGCGACGGCGCGTTGCAGACGGCGGCTGCGAGCGTCACGTTCTGCATGTTGCCGTCCTTGCCGAAGAAGTACATCTGCACGCCTTCGTACTCGGCCTCTCTGCTGCCGCAGGGCACGACCTCGAGGCCGTAGATCTGCTGGTTGAACGCCGTCGTGCTCGTGAACACGCCGCACGAGATGAACGCGCGCGTGAAGGTCTTGGTGTCGGCGTCGACCTCGTACGTGGCAAAGGCGCCCGGGTTCAGATCCACGAAGGTCGACAGCAGCGACGGGATCTTCTTGTAGCTGGCGCTGAACTTGTCCAGCAGCGCGTTCTTCATGGCTTCCTTGGCGCGGTAGACCGTGCGCAGGTTGGCGCGGCCTTCGATGCGCTGGAGCAGCTGCAGCGCCGTCTCGTTGGGCGAGGCCTGCAGCGCGCCGCGGAAGCTGGCCATGGCCACGATCTGCCGCTGCGTGGGCTTGGCCGTGGACGAGCAGGTCGCCGAGTGGCTCAGCTCGAAGCTCGAGACGTACCACGTGCGGTTGAGCTTGGAGTTGTGCAGATACAGCTGCACGAAGAACGGGCACGGCTCCGGTGTGTCGGCGCTGCCCGTGCAGACCATTCGGCGGTGCTTGCCGCCACGCGAGGCCACGCGCACCTGCTTGTTGTGGCATAGCGCGTAGTCCTGCACGGCGTAGAACGCCGCCTTGCCGTCTGCGAACGTCATGCCGCGCGTGAGCACGGGCACCATGGGCAGAGGCGCGGCCGGCGGCACTGCGGCCACGGGCGCAGACGCCGCCGCTGTCACGGGGCCAAGCGCCAGCGCTGAGGCCTCATCCGCCACAGCAGCAGCCACAACAGCAGCCACTGGAGCCAAGGGCAGCGGCTCGATCTGAGGCGGCGCTTCTGCCGACGTGGCTTCAGTCGTCATCATGCGCACTTTGGCACTGGAGCTGCCACGCGTAGGCACAGTTTGGCGAAGTGCCCGAAAAAAGAAAAGGAGCACATGAGAGCCACACAAATGTTCTCAACGCGATCTGATTGGCTGAAAATGAATTGAATTCTTTTATTCCGGAGAAGGAATAAAAGAACTTTTTCCCGTTGACACGCCTGCCCATCTCCATTGGCCCAGTCCGTGAGTCAGTCACAGTCTCTGATCAGCGCCGTCCCTCCCTCATCACCTCCGTCTCAATGGCTCGCAAGAAGCAGGACCGGCCCAGCGTGGAGTGGAGCGTGGGCGTGCACCTCACGGGGCTGCTCATCTTCGCGCTCTACTGGGTCTCGCCCGAGCGCGTGGTCGCGTGGCTGCAGTACGCGCTCGCTGGCTACGCGTCGCTGTGCGCAATCGACAGCGCGCTGGCCTGGTACCACACGCGCAAGTTCAAGCCGCTGCTGCCCCAGCCAGGACGATTCGCGCTCGTGACCGGCGCCTCATCGGGCATCGGCAAGGAAATGGCCTATCTGTTGGCTGAGCAGAAGTATTCGCTGCTGCTGGCCGCGCGCTCGCAGGACGTGCTAGAGCGCATGCAGAAGGAGATCGAGGCGGTCTACGCGCCGAGCGTCAGGGTCGAGATCTGCGTCTGCGATCTGGGCACTGCCCAGGGCACGCAGAAGCTGATCGACTTCGTCAAGAGCAAGGAGCTAACGGTCGATATCCTGATCAACAACGCCGGCGCGTCAATCACGAGAAACTTCCTGGACTTGAAGCCCGAGGAGGTCGACGGACTCATGCAGCTCAACACCATCAACATGGTCACGCTCATGCACGCGCTCATTCCGCCGATGGTGAAGCGTGGCAACGGTCGCGTGATGAACATCGCGTCCATCGGCGCCACCATCTCGATCCCCACGGCCTGCCTCTACGGCAGCGCCAAGTGCTTCTTGCTCAACCTGAGCCAGTCGCTCCACTACGAGCTGCGCTCGACCGGCGTGAGTGTGACTTGCTTCTGCCCCGGGCCGGTGCACACCAACTTCGGCAAGGTCTCGGGCACGGACGAATCCATCTACCTGCGCATTCCTGGCAGCACCGTCTCGGCGGAAGAATGCGCGCGTCGCTCTCTGAAGGCCATGTTTAACGGCGAGATCTACGCCTACGACACCAACTTCGCGCAGTTTGGCGGCTTCATGAACGCTGCGGTCTTCCCGCCGCGCTATAACCTGATGCAGTCGGCTTGGCTGATGAACCCGCCCAGCAGGATGATGGAGCTCATGAAGAGCTAAGCGTTTGTCTATTGGTGTAAACGATCTATCACATCTATGCAGTATCCTCGATCTGCTTGTACGCCAATTGCTGGACTTCGTGGATCACTCGAAGTAGCGGGATCTTCTTTTCGAGCGCGATGACCTACGAAATAACCACCGTAATTCAGCCCTTTAGTATCCTGTGTTGTGAGTAAGAGTATCATGGTTTGCTCTGAGGTTGCACGTACCTTGCAGTCTTCGTACTCTGGATAGACATTCACAGCTTTGTCGTTCTCATAGCCGACTTTGACTGCAACTGAGCGTTCGAATGCGGTCACGGACAGAAATTTGCGCTTGAGGAATGCGCGCTGCGTCTTGTTTCTGTTGAAATGAGATCACAGCTGATTAGATCGAGACCTCTCGACTGGTGGTGTAGTGTCCAAGTGCTTTACCTTCGCATGCCGAGCGTCGTCGTTTCTTGGAAAATGATCTTCATGATCGCGTACTCGTGCTGTTCAAAGCAGAGGACACTGATCACAGAAGAGTGTGAATTTAAAGCATAGTCACAAGCGAGCATAGATAACGTACTGGAGACAGATGCCGGGGCGGTTCTTCTTCATGTGAATGGGCTGTGTCCAGACGTCCAAAGCATTCTGAGCCAGCAGCCGCTCAAACAAATACCCGAGAACCTGCGGATTCAGGTCATCCAGATTCGTTTCCAGGACGATCACATCTTGGATCTCATACGCGATTGGTGATGACGATGGCGTAAAACCCGCTGGGGCTGATGCTGGAGCTGGAGCGGGAGTCGAGGGAACCGATTCGACCTTGCTTGGGGTCTGGACTTCCGCGGAAGCCTTCTGTTGGACCGCAGGTGAACTGGTATTAGGGACACTGCAATACGCATTCGCAAAGCTCTTTGGGCGCTGGATTGGATCGATCTTCTCGCCAATCGCTACGCGCACGATGTTGGCGTGGTTGGGAAACTCCTTTGTGCCAGCACCGACGCCCGTGTGGGTCAGTCTAAACAATGGTGGCTCGCCAAAGGTCGAGGAAAGCGCTTTAACCAAGCTGATGCCCGTGGGCGTCACAAGCTCACCCGTGGCTCTGTAAACCCAACGATGCATCAACGTTAGTATTAATGCAGGCATAGAATTGAACTGCAGAGGACATAAGCTCACCCTGGCGGCGCCTGGCACACTGGCACTCCGATCATGAGCCGGAACGTAGCTGGGGGAGGCACTGGAAGCACGCCGTGCATGCATTTCACTCGGCCAGACGAGAATGGCACGAACGACGAGTGGATTTCTCGCACGCCCAGCAAATCCATGGCCAAAACGGATCCGACAGTGTCGATGATGCTGTCGATTGCGCCGACTTCGTGAAAGTGAATCTATCGGAAGAATTCGAGGCGAATCAGCTTGATAAGTTGCCTAATCAATCAGTTGATTCATGCGCATACCTGCTCGAGCGTCGTTCCATGAGTATGCGCCTCGGCCTCGGCCAAGAGCGAGAACACCGCAATACTCTGGGTCTTGGTCCAATCGGATAGATCACTTTCCTGCACGATCTTCTTGATATCGTCCAGGTTGCGCATCGGCTCGTCTCCGTCACCATGCGAGTGCGAGTGCCCATGACCATGGTCGTGGTCGTGGCCGTGATCATGGTCATGATCGTGAGAATGCTGCATCTTCTCCGCTCCGTCGTCATGATCGTGCGAATGCTGCGTCTTCTGCGCTCCATCTTCATGGTCGTGCTGGTGTTCATGGTCGTGATCGTGGTCATGGCTGTGACTGTGGTCATGATCATGGCTGTGGTCATGCGCGAGGTCCTTCGGTGCAGCCGGCGCCGGTGCCTCACGGTGCTTGTACACGCTCGTGACGTGCGCCTTGGTGCCTGCAATCATCCCAGGCCCCTTACACACACGCGTCGTGTGCAGAGACCATTCTCCCTTGACTCCACGCATGGACTCCAGTCCCTCGATCACCTTCTCCAATGGAGCTCCCTGCGCACAAACCCAGGACAAGACTGTGAGTCACTCAGCAGCTACAACAGCAGCAACAGCGTGGCCACCTACAGCGTCCAGCAGGGCTCCCAGGAGCATGTCGCCAGCCACACCCGACGAGCAATCGATGAACGCCAGCATCCTCTTGTCCGCTTCTCCTCTTGTGCGCAAATGTGCTCTTGACCTGGTTGAAGTCCCGACTCGTGACCGCACACGCCGACGTACTTAAGAGAACGAGATACGGTGCAGTAGCGATCAAGGGTTAATGTTACGGTTAGCGAAACTTAACAGGTGGTAAAAAGCGATACGTTCCTGTTGAGAAATCCATGGAAAGTGGAGCGAACAACTACACATTGTGGGCGAAGGTCGAATACGAATCCAGTCCATGTCAAACGCGTTGGCCTAAAGTTGAGAGACTGCTGGAAGATTGACGTCAAAGTTGTGGTAAGCGTTGTGAAAGTTATCATTTTTAACGGTCAATGAAAGTAAAATTTGCTTGTGAAAATTACTTTCAAACCGTAATTATTGAAATTTGCCGTAATTTACGCGCAAAATTACGGAGTCAACAGTGATGACTCCCGAGCAGATCGCGCAGGATGCACACATGGCTGATTCTGCTGGTGTCGCATGGATACTGTTCACCCGATGAGCCATTTGGACCTTTGAGGCCCATTAGATCCGCTTGCACGTTCAGGAATGGTCACCAATCCTCCAATTCATTACAATGATTCCCGTCCGTATCACTCACTACCTACGCCTTGATGTGCTGCCAGACCTGGTCGGGCGAGTGCATGGACACCGCATTGTTCATCATGCCCAGGCGCGCGGGCACGAACGTGCGGAAGGCCCACATGCTGAGCGACGAGAAGTACGTGTCGTGCGCGCAGTTCCTGCCGTTGAACATGGCGTCCAGCGCGAGGCGGGCCGTGTCCTTCACGTGCGCGTTCATGCCGGGAAGGTTCATGTAGATGGCCTTGTCGCACTCGGCAGCGCTGCCAAAGTTCGTGTCCACGGGACCGGGGCAGAAAGACGTGAGCGTGACGCCAGTGCCACGTAGCTCGTAGTTGATGGCCTGGCTGATGTTGAGCACGAAGGCCTTGGAGCTGCTGTAGAGCGCGGCGGTCGGGATCGACATGTTGGCCGCCATGGACGCGATGTTGAGCACGCGACCGATACCGCGCTTGGTCATCTGTGGGATGATGGCGTGCATGATCTTGGTCATGGCCACGACGTCCAGCGTCAGGATGTTCTCGATCTCCTGGGCCGTGGCAACCGTGAAGTCCTTGGTCATGGACGCGCCGGCGTTGTTGATCAGGATGTCGATCACCAGCTCCTTCTCCTTGACGAAGTCGATCAGCTTCTGGATCCCCTCGCGCGTGGACAGATCGCAGTCGCAGATCTCGACCTTGACCGGCTCGTGCACGACCTCGATCTCGGCGCGCATGCGCTCCAGGATCGGCAGCGTGCGCGCCGTGAGCAGCAGCGAGTACTTCTTCTCGGCCAGCATGTAGGCCATCTCCTTGCCGATGCCCGAGGTCGCGCCCGTGACCAGCGCAAAGCGGCCCAGATGCGGCGCCAGCGGCTCAAAGTTGCGCAGGTGGTACTTGGTCAGCACGACATCGAGGCTGCAGATCACAAAGTACGCGAACAGCAGGCCGCGCACCCAGGAGACGACGCTGGCGGCCGGCAACAGGTAGAGCACGGCGATTAGCGCTAAGGACACGAACAGGCCCGTGTTCCACACGGCGGCGCGCTGCGGCTGGCTGGGTGCGGCGGTCTCGACGCTCGTGGAGCCCATGGCGGTCGACTGAATGATGAGCCGGAGTCACGGGATGGTGACATGTTGACCTTCTGGTGACGCTAGTTGTTCACGCCACCGACTGCAGACGAGGCGCCAGGCAGGTTTACACAACTTTCCATAAATGCAAAATACGGGTCTTATTTTGTGAAAAACCGGCTCGTCGGATAACGCTGTGCGCACCAAGCGCATAGCGATGAGCCCAGCTCGACAAGTCCCATGTGCAGTAAGCATGCATGATTCTTATCAGCGTCTACACCCTGTCGCTTCATGAGGCCGCCAACGCCACAGACGCCTGATCAAGACAAACTGCAACCTTCTTCCCTGCTCCATAAATTTCGCTCTATTTTTAGTCTTTTCACCACGTTTCAGCCAATCATCGCGCAGTAAAAAGTATTTTGGGCCGGAAACGGTCGGCTCTGGACCAATGAGTGGGCCCCGTGTGCTAAAAAAGGCGCAGCGCCAGCCAACCCAGTTGCCGTGAGCTGCTGGGTTGACCAGCACTGCGTCTTTGGCTGGAAAGCGCTTGGTTGGCTCATCTCGGGCGGCTTCAACGTGCAGGACTCATGGCGCGCACAGGCAGCAAGCGATCCTCCAGACTGGCCCAGCCAGTGGCCCAATCCGCTGCTGCCATGGACGTCAAGGGACAGGTGCAGCGGTCGCTATCACTGGAGCACGGCAGCGCAATGATGCACGAAGGCGAGATCAACAGCGACGAAGGCGTGCTGCTACAGCTCATCCGCATCCTGGCGCTGTATCTCTACGTCTTCCTCTCACAGAACGCGGCCATCGCGATGGACGACGTCATGGCGCCCGGCAAGGTGCAGGCGGCGGCATTGGCACTCGAGCAGCAGTTGCACGCGATCATGCTGGCCTGCGTCAAGGACGAGATGGTCAGCAACCAGTTCGACGGCTTGATCCGCGAACGCCGCGTGTTCCTCGCCATGAAAAAGCTATTCAAGCACCAGAAGATGCAGTTGCAGGAGCAGATCCAGGTGCTGCTGCATCTGCTGACCACCTACTTGTCGCTTTTGCAAGCGCCCATCGTGCGCTGTGAGTCAGTGAGCACGCTCACGTCGACACTGGAGTATCTACTGAAGGAGCGCAAGCCCGTATCGCTGCCTTTGCTGTATCCGCTCGTGAACGCCATTGATTCGCTCACGACCGAGCAGCGCGAATGCCTCGACGCACTTGCCATGCTCTGGAAATGGCTCGCGGCCTGCGATCCAACCGAAATGGTGCGTTTATGATTTGCTCGATTGCCTGCTTTTGCATTGGCCTGCATTGCTGACGTTTGGTGCTTGCAGCTATTAGAGAAGATTATTAGACAGCATCGCCATATCATCATTGGCTTTGAGCGCGGCGCCCACACACGAGAACCGCTGAGCTCGTGCTTCGTCCATACGCTCGTGGCGCATTCGGACCACATCTTTCGTCGAGACATGGGGGTATGTTGCGATTACTAAACATGCGTTTGTTGCTGGATGGCAGACACACTGACAGAGCGTTTGGTGTGTCTCTCTAGTTTGCTGATCCCCACGCTGCGTTTGCGAGCGACACGGAAGACGACGACGACTTCAGCGAAGGCGTTCCTTCTCCGAGCAAGAGTGAGATCGTCATTGACGAGCTCTCGCCATTGACAGACTCTTCTTCCTCCGACAATGAACCCCACATCGATAGCGACGTGAAACCAGTTGGATCTCCTCTCCGAAAAGCCGATGCACCAGCGAAGAACTCGCCTCGAACCACGAATCGCAAGAACCACCACAAGAAGAAGCGCTTGGACAAGGTCGTGATCGTGACAGCCACCAGTGGAGCCGCCAGCAAAGCGATTGATGACAAGGTCGTCGTCGTGGATGAGGAGAACTTGCTTCCGACAGTCGTCTGCGTCGGAATCGCAGCCGCCGCTGGCACGATCGCCGCTGCGCTCTGCGTAATCTTCACCTAAGTTTGGTGGGCATATCTGCCACAAACGGGATGTCGAAAGCACAGCATTGTATTCACAAGAAAGCGCTGGGCGGTACGAGCTCACGCACAGACAACAACTACAAAAACACGCGCAGCAAGGCCACGACACTGTAATCTGATTCTTAAATTACCCACGTACAGAATCTGCGTCGTACGGCTTTGCCTCTTTTGCTTCTTCACAATCGGTATGCATCTCTAGCCATGGATGCGACGGTCTGCGCGACGTGCGAGAGCCCATTAAAGGCCGCAGTCGTGCATCGATGCGGATCATCGCACGCGATTCCGATGCCGACGAGCACACTCAGACCCAGCGACACCAACGGGAACACAGTGTACAATAGGAACGACTGCCGCCGATACAAAGCTGCCCTGGTTCGGTCGCTCTTGTTTGATGTCGACGACGGATTTAACAGATTTGAACAGAGCAGGTTAAAGCCGTAGATCACAACCAGCAGCGGCAGGCGGAACAGCATGTTCATCCACTCAGAGCGCAGATAGTAGAGCGCTGTGGCCATAGCCACAGGCAGCACGATTGCAATGACGTTCAGCTGCGATACGATAAACACAGCCGCCATCACGACGAAGAACATGAGCATCACCTTGAGTCCATACACCACTTGGCAACCTGCCAGCGCTAATGAGCCTGCTGCGGGCCACCAGGAGCCGAACATGCCGCCGATCTTCACATCGTCAGGTTTGCAAACAGCCTTTAGAATCTCAATTTGCCGGATACTGTCGAAAAAGACGATGCCCATCACGATAATCACCACAAAAACGTCAATCTTGGTCACGGTCCACACAAACTGTCGTCGCTTGGCCCTGTTTTGCTTCAGCAACACTTCGTGTTCTTCCTGTTGCCGTCGGTCGCGCGCCTCTTGCTCGGCTTGGCGTTGAGCCTGTCGCTGCAGGTCGATCTTTTCGGTCACAAGCCGTTGCTTGTTGCGGAACTTTTGGGTCAATCGATCATTCTTCTCTTGCTGTTTGCGAGCATCGCGCTTCCGCCGCTCGTTCATCTTCATCAAGTCGCGCTTGCGCAGTTCATCGAACATGCTACGCAGACTCTTGACGAGAAACATCGTGTTGGAGCGGTTCGCAAACACCTCGCCGGCCTTCAGAACCGCGTGATTGCGATCAGCACCCATGGACACAAACGTGCGCGTGAGCATCTCCATATTCTCCATCGCCTTGCTGTCATCGTGGGTAAGTGTACTGCAGAAAGTGTTGCGCTTCGTTTCTTCCAGCATATACTGTGCTGTTTCGACTTCTTTCATGTGTGTGACCTCGAGCAATTCGGCACGATCCACAATGGTCTCGAGTTTGTGCGTCCAGATCGAATCGCTTGAGCTCGACCTCGATCTAGAGCTTATAGTTGTTGTTGTGGTCTCACCGTTCGTGATAACTGCATGCGATTCCGTGTGGGCCATACACTTATCGATAGCTTCATGCAGCCCCTGCTTCACTTCATGCTGCTGATTCAGCTCTTCAAACGCCTTGATCATGAAGCTGAATTCGTCCTTGACTTCTAGAGTGCCACTGGAGCTCATAGACATCGAAGACGACATCCGCTCTTCGGGACTCTCCTGACGCAGTGCAGCTACTAGTCGCAAGAACGTGGGCTTTGCAACAGGCTCGCTGGCTTGCAACCGGTCAACTAGGATGTCCGAGATCTGCGCTGAGATCTGCTGAACGAGCGAAATCTTCTTCTGAAGCTGCTGCAAGCAGGCGTCATGGTTGGCGAGCCATTTCGATTCATCCAGGTAGCGTTTCCAACGGACAGGCACCACGACGGGCACCATCTCGAACGAAAGCAGATCGCCCTTGCACTTGATCTGCTCCAGCAGCGCAAGCACCTCGAACAGCGTCATCTCACGCTCAGAATCATTCACACCCGACTGCATCCTGGGCAGTGCGCCAAGCGCTAGCGTACTGGCGTCAAACGCCAAGTGCTTGATCTGCTCTTGGAACTGATCAGCAGACTGAATAAAGCGCAAATGGCGCAATCGAATCGTCGCGATTTGTTTTAGTGGTAGCGGCATTCGCTCATCGATCCCAAGCGCGAGAGTATCAGGGTCCGATGTACCAAACACGCGGCCTAGTTCTTGGCGCTCACGCCAAGATCGCCATCCAAAGCGCAAAATGCTGTAAACAGCAGTCAGCAGGAGTCCAAATAAGCCCAACAAGCAGAGCACGACCACGACCACAATGGCTTGCTCGTCTCGTGCCAGTTCCTCAAACTCATCATGCCACATCGACGTGGCTGTTGAATCAGGTTCAGGGATATCTAGCACCGGCGGGGCAGGTTGCTGTTCAGCCTCTTTCGGCATGGGATCTTCGTTGGAAGGGGCTAAGAAGAAGCAGAATGCATAAGTGAGACCATTGCCAATCGCTCTCCAGCATGAACAGACGGGTGTCTAGCTACCTGGTTCAGGCACTGGGTCTTCCGTCGGGTTGAGGTCTTTCGCTACGATCTCAATGTGCGGCAGGTCTCTCGGTCCATCTGCAGTAAACCAATGGATCACATGAATCAGTCCCACGTAGCTCTTCTACCTCTCTCCACTGACAGTATATCGACACAAACGACGTACCAGAGAAGGAGAAGTCCCGCACTTGAATCTTGATATGTGGCAGCGCTGTGAACGGCAACAGAGACGCAGCAATGTCAGTCAAGCAAGCGCGAGGAAGAAAAAGCAGCCATATCACTAATCGCTGCCGCAAAGCGCCACACAGAGCCGCAGAGACAGTGATGCAAGCACATAGACACACAGAAGATTACTCACGCTCACTCCCAGATGCAGCGCATGCAGCACTAAGCAGCGCCAGCGCCTGCAAACACACGCGGCGCCTCGCCATTCGGACCTTGGACTCGTGCTTTTCGCGCTTCTCAGGATCGAGACTTGCAAAATGTGGCCGGTAACTCACTTTAGTGCCATACCTTAGTGTCGTCTCCTAAATCTAGTCTCTACTTTAGGCAGCATGAGCCTAAACGAAAAGCTTCAGTGAAGAAATTCCGGTGCCTAATTTAGGGAGACATGGCGAAGCTTGTCTTCCAAACTGCCGTTGGGAAGCCACCGCAAGTTCATGTGTACCACTTGAGCTGGCATGTTGCAGTAGCAGTGAGCCAGTGACCATTTGGGAATCGGCCGCCAGAGGATCAAGAGCTCCAGAGACCAAGAGAGAGATGCTGCGTCGTGTGTTGCTGCAGAGCCAGCGTCGGATTGCGAGCCCCAGCGCTCTGCAGGTGCGTGTCTCTGTGAATGGCTGCGTCGTTGGTTGGCTGGCTCACATGGATACCATTCAGAGCCTGAGTGCCATCCCGAGCACGCGCGTCTTCTCGACGTCGGCGGAAGAAGAGGCACCAGCGGAAGAAGGCCACAAGACTTCGCTGCTGTTGGAGGTTGAAGACGGCGCTGGTATGCTGCTCACTGTCTACGCTTGTGGCCGCGTAGAGCTCAACTGACGCCGCATGGATCCGTTTCTTTCTTTCTTTCTGTAGGTTCGCTGCAGGAGATGCTCAAGTTCTTTTGGAAGCACGATGTGAACATGACGCGCATCGAGTCTCGACCGTCCAAGGGCTACAACCAGAACTACAGCTTCTTCATCGACTTTGACGGCAAGCGTGGTGATTCGGCGGTGGATTCGCTGCTGGCCGATCTCAAGAAGAACACGCTCGACATGATGGTGCTCGACGACAAGAAAGTGCCGTGGTTCCCTCGCAAGATCAACGAGCTAGACCGATCTGTTTCGCATGTAAGAGACTCATTGCATGCGCTTGAATGTCGCTTGGCTTCTCACCGTGTGTGTATTTGACCAGGTGCTGGACGCTGGAACCGATCTGGAATCGGACCACCCGGGCTTTAGCGTACGGTCATTGTTACGAACATGCAGCGTGCAAACTTTCCACGATTCTAACGTGTTTGGTTTTGCAAATCGCACAGGACCAAGTCTACCGCTCGCGTCGTGGTCACTTTGCCCAGATCGCCGAGAACTACCGCCAGGGACAGCCGATCCCACGTGTGGAGTACACGGCGGATGAGGTATGATGGACTTCCTGCATCTCCTGCAGCGCAAATCGGATGCGAAGATTCTGTGCTTAACGAATATTTGTGTTTGTAGGTCGCAACGTGGGGCGCTGTGTACAAGCGTATGCAGACGCTGTGGAAAGAGCACGCTTGCGATGAATTCAACTACATTGTGCCGCTCTTGGAGAGCAACTGTGGCTACGCTGTGGACAACATCCCGCAACAGCAAGACATCTCGAACTTCCTGAAGGAATGCACGGGCTTCACGCTCCGTCCTGTTGGCGGTCTGCTGACTTCGCGTGATTTCCTGAACGGATTGGCGTTCCGTGTGTTCTTCTCCACAGCTGTAAGTTTGCTCATTCCATTTGAATCGGCTTCTGGTGGGCACTGATCTTACATGAATGGATTTTAGTACATCCGCCACCACTCGATGCCGCTGTACACACCGGAGCCAGATATCTGCCACGAGCTCATGGGTCACGCGCCCATGTTCGCTGTAAGTTGGATGTTTCCCGCCCACTCATCTCCAGTGGTATCATCGCTAACTGTGACTTTCCTCAGGATCCGGACTTTGCGGATTTTTCTCACGAAATCGGTCTGGCGTCACTGGGCGCTTCTGATGAGGAAATCGACCGTCTTGCCACGGTACGTAAGCACTCTGCATGGTATTATGGTATAGCTTCTGACTGTCTGAACTCCATGTAGTGCTACTGGTTTTCGGTTGAATACGGCCTGACCAAGAAGAATGGTCAGTACAAGGCTTACGGAGCTGGTCTGCTCTCAAGCTTTGGCGAACTAGAATACGCGTGCTCGCCAACGCGTCCTGCTGGTGGAGTTGAGGAGGTCCCAGAATATCGCCCTTGGGATCCATTTGCCGCGTGCAAGCAGAAGTACCCGATCACAACCTACCAGCCAGTCTACTACGTAGCTGAAAACTTGGTACGTCATAGCTTACTTTTCATTTTGAAATGGAGTGATAACGTTTGTCCTTTGGTTGCAGGCGGATGCCAGATCCAAGATGCGCGAATTTTGCGAAGATCTGAAGAAGCCGTTCCACGCTCGCTACGACCCGTACGGACAGACTGTTCTGCTCGACCGTGCTATCCAACGTGAAGACAAACGGACTAAGAACTAAGTATTTGCTCAATTTGAGCGAAGGTACGCATGGTTCCAATAAAAACGTGTGAGATCATGGAGTCTATCTCAGGTTGTCCGTTCTTGGCTTTGCACCTTACATTACTTAGAAAATGAAATCGGAAGCCGCACCTCACTTTTATTCCTGCGTTCATGAATACTGTTGGTGAATGCCAGAACGGAATCGATAATCTGAGCAAGATTGAACATTGAGAAGTGAAATCTGGTGCAAACACGAGCGATTCACAGTCGTGTTTGTGGTCAGCAGATGAAAAAAAATGTCCTAAATATTCACCTCCATCTGTGGTTGAGGAGACCGCTTGGTCTATGTAGTGTCGTATTGCCATCCGTGTCGTTGCTCCGACCACGACGGAGTTCAGCCACCTTCTTGCGCAAAGAATCCAGCATCAATGAGCGCTGTACCGTCAAGAACTCCTCGTGCTCCTCGTTCGCTGGCTGTGCTGTGAAGATTTCGTTCATTACCAGAATTCCAAGAAGCTCTGTTCGGAGAGTACCAGCGTGGGCCAGACACTCACTTGCGACGCACATTCGCTCCTCTAGGTTCTCGTTGTGCTTGACGTGTTTCATAGCCTCGACACCAGGAGCTACTGATTCAAGCGTTCCTTTGGGAGTTTGCATGGCGCTCTGGGTACTTTTATCTTGCGATCTTCTCTTCCCCAGTGACTCTTCCACATGAAGTATGAACTTCGGACTCTTCCGGAGAATATTGTACGGGCCGATGAACTCGAAAGCGCGCTTATTTGTGTTGGCTCGTTGATACTTGATCAATGCGTCGCTCAGTGCGTCCAATTCAGTCTGGCTGTGTTGACTCGCGAGGTGGATGAACTCCTGTAGCTTTCCGATCGCTTTCGAGATCTGCGAAAAGCGAGCGTGCAAGCTTGCCCAGCTCCGATTCTCAAACACTCCTGTACGCTTCAGAGACGCAACACCTGGATCTGCTTCGAACTCGATCTTCACCTTGGTCCAGAAGCGCTCCGCGGTCTGGGTTTCTCTAGGGTCACTGGTTAACTTCACCCAAGCTCGACTCAATGCATTATCTTCTACATAATCGTAGTTCCTGCCGCGTGGAGCTTTTGTCATGTTGGCAAGCAGGATGAAACAATTCAAGTGAATCTTTTGCAAATGCCACTGGGGGCTTGCGCTCCACGAATCGGCGGTGGCAATTAAATGCGTTGGACCATGATATCATCGCGTACGCACTAAGCTGATCGAAAGTATCAGGAATGACCTGATAATATTTAGTCAACCGTTGTCGAACAGAGACCCGAAATTCATTGTCAAGCATTGTTTCAGGATTGGGAAAGGCTTGAGTTGCCATTTCTGGGCTTCTCAGACGAAACGCCACGGTTTGATGTGCTTGTTTCTCCTATTGATAGAATTCATCCGGCGTCAAAGTGTCCATGTACTCGCCCAAGCCAAATGCAGCGGATGTGCCCAACGGGGGGAAGCTTCACGATCCGAATGCACATCAATGGATGCGAGAAGTGGGTTTATGCTGGTTTGTTGCCTCTGATGGTGATATATTTGCTCATTCTGCTTGCAAATCTTTGAACTAGGCGTTGGAAAGTCGCGAAGCAATAGTCGAGCTCAAGACAACGAACGACCGACTACAGCGTGAGGTGTACGCGCTGGTAACTCTCTCGCTTGCATATCTCGTGCGGATACGGTGCTTGAGATCATAATTATTGCTTTCTGCATGATCAGAGCTCCAAACTGAACTTGATCTACGAGTGCGTGGGCGAAATGGGCATGACCGACCGACTGGGCGACAAGATGCAGAAGAAGCTGCAAGAGTTTCAAGTCGCTCAGGTCGCACGGCAGGCGCAGGCGCACAATCTCTCGACCAATTTCGCTATTTCGCCTCGGCAAAAGCCCAAAACGGCAAACTCAATCGTATCCTCAGCCAACGAGGGATTCATCTGTGGCTCCAGCGTGTTTCAAGAAGTCGCTGCGTTTTCCAGCAGCTACGACGGACAGGTAGTATGGATCTGTCGCTCTAGCTGCGGGATTCACGCTAACGCTGTTGGTTTCTCAGGTCGCTCGCGAGAATTTCCGCCGGAAAAACATGTTTGACGCTGAGGAAGCGCAGTACCGAGACCAACTCGACATCTTCGGGAACCCCAAGCTGCCGTCTCCGAGCAATTCTACGGTCTCGAGTCGAAAAGCAGGCGATAATACGCTTGACTCAGTCGTGTCTGGATCCAGATCAGCTTCCATTGGTTACGGAACTGCACCAGCCATGAGTGCAAGTGCTCGATCTTCCTACGGTAACATTCCCTTGCGTTCATTCCTGAGCGTTGCGCTAAGTTCTGACTTACATGATGAACTGCAGACCCAGGATACAATCACATATGAGAAGAGACCGATCACTCAGCGATTAGCTATTGATGGTACAATTTTGCATTCTACTACGACGAGCAATAACTTGACAATTCTCCCCCGGGCCTAAATAATACGACTTTCCTCACTCGAACACTCGCTCGTCTTCCTCGCGCGCCATTTGCAGCGCAGCCTCAATGATCGACTGCGTGTACGCGGCATCGTCTCCGCTCGCTGCATCTTGACTGGTGGTCGAGGAGGGCGGACGCACTTCGTTCTCGGTCGATTGCGTCTGGTACTGCTCATAGGCAGTGAGCACGGCGTTGAACAGTGGCGTCTGCAGCAACTGGTCCATCGGCAGTGAGTCGCCCTTGTTCTGAGCGAGCAGCACGGCGAACTGCAAATGCGCCGGCGCCAACGTGGCGTAGATCTGTCGCCAAGTTTCGTCACGCAGCATCTTGGGCGCGTAAATTGCTCGCCGTGCGATCGCTGGGTCCGTGATCTCGCTCGCAAAGCGCATCGAGAGCGAGCGCGGTGCGTTGATAAATATTTTGTGGTGCACATTCAGCGAGTATTCGTCGTGCGCCCGGGCGGCCACGATCGTGGCTTCCTGGAGCACCGGCGGCGGCATGTCCGTGCTCACGTAGCGAGCCACGATGGCGTGGATCCTGCGTGCGAGCTCCATGCGCGTTTCCTTGAGCAATCGCAGCTCTGAGGCGTCCATGATGTAAAACTGCAGCTTCTTCCAGGGCTGCGTGACCTGGTGCGCGGCGAACACGCCCGACTGGTGCATGGCCACGAGCACCAGCATTGAGACGACACTGAACCAGTACATCTCATTCGAGAGCACGACGCGACTGAGCACGCCGATCAGCATGAACGCGACGCTACACTTGAGCAAACCCGCCGAGATGGCCGCAAGCGCCACCATGGATCGACTGGGCGACCGGTAGATGATATCGCAGGCGCCCGAGATGAGCAGCTGCCAGGGCATCGCAGCCACGCGCTCCGCTGTAGACGCCAGTATCCAGGCCATCTGCACGGGACTGGTCGGCGCGTCGACCACGAACGTAGCGGCATTCACATCTTCGTCCTTCAGCTTCCACTTCTTGAGCGTGTTGCAGTACTTCTGCATCTGCTCCTTGAGCGCGTGCATATCCGGATGCTGGCGCGTGCGGAAGTGGATCTGCAGGATCTCCTCGTTCATGGACGCGATCTGGCGCCGTGAGAAGCAGTCGTCTCGTACGACCTTGGCACAGTACACATGCAGCGTGCGCGAGAGCCGCAGCAGCTGCATTTGCGCGGCCGTGGGCGGGGGTGGCATCTTCAGCGACGTGCGCAGGCGAGCGCTGATATGCTTGGTGAACTCGGTTGGATCGGTCTGGAAAGTCTCAACGTCGCGCGGCTCCAGCAGCACAGGTGCGCCGTAGCGGATGCCTGCGTATCGCTGTACATTGAGGAAGCCGCCGCCAGCGCAGTAGTGCAGATAGACCGGCACTAGAAGCGCGCGCTGGTAGGTCGCGTGGCGCAGTGTCGACGCGATGGCGCGCACAGCGCCATCCAATTCCGGCTTGTCCTTGGCGTAGTCCACCACGACGGCGAGTTTGTACGCCGCTTCGTTCAGACGCTGGGCAGCGTCACCTGTCGTCGTATCGAGCAGCTGTGTGCGTTGCAGGAGCTCGCGTTCCAGCGTCGCGAGCTTGGTTTTGAGCGTGGGCTGGTCCCATCGCTTCTCCATTGTCGGATCTGTGGCTGTCGGGGTCTTTGTCTGTAGCTTCTCGTCTCTTACGACCGTGGGCGCGATGTACTGCTGGATGAGCTCGCGCTCGATGTATCGAGGCACGCGCTTGGCCCAGTTGGCCGTGCGCTCGATGACGTACACGACCGGCATGAACTCGTGCTTCTCGCGCTCTCGCGAGATGACCTTGAACTCCATGACCTTGGGGAACACGGCGCGCGATAGCGACCGCACGCCCAGCGCCGTGGCCCAGGCGGGTTGGTCCTTGCGCGCCAACGGCTGCGCCGCTTCCTGCTTCAGCGTCTCCATTCGTGAAGCGATTGATTCCCAAGTGAGCTCCTCCTCCTTCTCGCGACCGCTTGAAGTCGCCGCTTCTTCATTCGCCCCAGCTGACGCCGCGCCATCACATGGGAAGAGGGGGGACAAAGCTGCAGGGCTAGGGAATGGAACACCAACGCGATCTTGAGTGGATTTTCAACCAATAAAAGTGAGGTAAGTGTGTATTTAGCCAATCGGAAGACAGTGTCGAGGTGGCGATTCGAGTGACACACACATGTCGACGGAGGAAAGAACCACGGAGGAATCCAGCGCAGATTGGGTTGAATGGCTTGGAGGCGGAGGGGATACCGGTATGCCTCGGTATCGAAGGTAGAGCAAATCGGTATTTGCGAAGCCATATTGCACCGACCTTGTCATCCCCAGGCTTTCATCACCGATGGGCGCGCCACTTTCTCTCTCGAAGTAATACAGTACACATCGGCAGTGTCGATACAAGTATGTTTTTCGCATAAGGAGATCTCTTGCGTTTTTATTTGACCTCGGTTCGATTTGCGAAGACGCCAGAGGCGTACCGTAGCTGCTGCATGGAAATCGCAGGAGACGAGTCAAACGCCTCCTCCCCCATCTCCTGGTTAATGACTGGGGCATGAAATGAAGCAGAAGCCATGTCATCCAGCCAAATGGTTCGTTCTTCAACCTCATGCAGCCACAACCTTTTGTCGCTCGTTTGAATCGTCAGTACAACTTTATTTAATTGAGCTGTACCGATATACCGGTTTGAACCCCGAACCCCATTCTCAATCCCGTCATCTGTTCCATATCCCGTTACATGCTGTTCAATACAATCGGTTTCCACAGGTACCGCACCTTGTCGCAAGCATTTCCGGTGTTACAAATGCGTTTGCGCAGGGAATTGGTCATTTGCAACCGTGGCAAGAGTGTTTATTGGGCCTGGACGCGCGCGTGTGTTTGTACGTGGAAGAGAAACGTGAAGCGCGTGCAGCCCAGGAGAACGCGGGAGAACGTCCCTTTACGCTCCAGCCTGCTCTTCCAGCTTTGCTCTTCCAGCCTGCCTGCCGTCGGTCAGTGTGTTTATGCGACCGGTCTCGACGAGGTTTTATAGCACGCGTCCCTGTCAGAACTGCTAGCCAGCGAGCCAGCCACCGCTCGATTGAATCAGGTAAAGAAACCCACTTGCCAACGTCCTGCTACCATGGGGTCCTCTGGCAGTGCGAACCTCCAACCGACGTGCCATGTGTCTAGCAGCCACAGCCAGCGCCCTTCGCGTCGTCGTCGGAGCAGCGTCGAAGCGTCGCCCTCGACCTCTTCCTCGTCGGACGACCACCCAGACGCCAAAGGCTCGCGCTTCCACCATCACCACCATCACCACCACCACCACCACTATAACCTTCGAGAACACTATCTGCAGACCCACCATCCGCAGTCCACGCACCCAAATACACTCACGCACCCGCCCCGCCGCCGCTCGCGTCCTGAACTGATGCCGCGCCGGAAGGAGACCAAGCGCATCCTGGTGGAATCCGACCCGCCCGTCGTGGGCGAGCCGCACACGGTCTTCCGAGAGAACGGCAGTCCGATCATAAGTCCGCGCTCCATCCGCACGAGTCTGGCCGAAACCGACTTTGATCTGGATGGGAACCCACGCCACAAAAAGAAACCGTCCACGATCGCAGTCGGAGAGGTCCGCGAAGCGCTCGCGACGTCTGCCGAGAAGGAAGCCACGGAGATCGAGACCGTGAGAGTAGCAGGTCCCAGCCCCTCGACGCCGTCCAACAGCTCGGCCAACAGCCAGGAGGACGACGAAGAGGATGTCGCCATGACCAATGGCTCCAGCGAGCAGGCCGCCATGGAGAGCGAGAGAGTGCTGTCCAGGCCCTCGGGCGTGCAACTCTGGGTGCATCGTCTGCTCGCGACCCACATGCACACGCTCCAGTTGCTTAACGTGGACCAAAAGGACTTTCCCAACACGAGGCTGTCGCTCAAGCAGCTGGAATCGCTGCTTGGGCCCGTGATCTCGCTGACAAATTTAATGACCCCGGCCCATTTCGGGATCCACGTGCCCACGCCGCAGATCGCCAGGACCATGAAGGACGTGCACTACTGGAAGCTCTGGGAGTCGGACACGATCGACATTGGGTACGTCCCCCACTCGAGAGCTTAGATGATCGTGGGATGTGCTCGCGACTGACGATGGCCTTGTGTTACGTCCTTGTGTTAATTGATTCTTGCAGAATTTTCTTCATGCCGCCAAATGCCGTCATCCCGCTTCATAACCATCCAGGCATGAGTGTCATCACGAGAATGTACGGTCGGCTCTTGTATTCAATTGCTCCACAGTGATTCGGAACTGGATGGCTGACTGTTCTCTCATGTGTGTAGACTTTATGGCTCGGTCAATGTCAAGTCCTATGATCTCCTGACACAATCGGAAATGGATGCCATCTCTGCAGAAGAGCACTCCTCGTACGTGTGTTTGTCAATGAACCTATGCTGTTTCGGTATATTGTTGATGCTAACTCGGTGATGCTTCATACTATAGAGTGGTAGACACGAACGATGATTCAAAGACCAAGTGGGCTTGTGTGTCCAGAGAAGGCCAGTATGTCGGCGAGTCCACAATGTGGCTTGATCCTCGACGGTTTAATCTGCATCAAATTCAAGCCAACGCTGAAAATGGTTGCGCGCTATTGGATATCATGATTCCCCCTTACAACAAGTACGTATCTCTTGTGCTCGTCCTGAATGGTTTTCATCCAAACATGACACATCTGACTGTATACGTCTTCTTCTTCAGTGCTGATCGCGATTGCCATCATTTCAATATTCTTCAAGAAAAGTATATTGAGAGTCGAGATCAGCGGATCGTGCAGATGATTGAGACCATTGCGGCCGACCACCATAATCCCCAGAGCGCTTCGTCCAGCGATCCGAAGCCCGTTTCTCCTGTATCTTCATGAAAGACCGGCGTGCAAATGTGAAATATCGGACTGTGGCCTAATGTGATGCACCGACCAACGTGGGAAGGATTCTGGATGTCAAGTTATTGGAGAAACTGAGTGGAAGAAGGAATGAAATTGTACGACAAGAGCGCGTATCTATAGTGTGCTCGTCGAAGATGTGGAAGATCGACCGAGTGCGAGAAAAGAGCTCTCTCATCCCTTGGAGCTACTATGCACCCACCTTCATCTAACGATGATTTGACACCAACGAGCGATGAAGAATCTTTTTCGAGCTACGACAAAAAAGAACTGAAAGCTCTCACCGCGACGATCATTAGCAAATGGAGCACACAAAACAAAACAAAAAAGAAACATTAATTGACCATGGCTTGTTAGATTTGCTATAGTGCCTTCATTTTACATCTCTAGTCGAATTTGTTGGATGAAAACGCCGCGTAAACCAAAAAGATACATCCATTCAAAGCGAAAACCTGCGGCAGGCACAACCGTCCTACAGTAACGTTATCCGTAATATTCATCCTATCAACTTTCAGCCTCTGCTGCTACATACTTGTCTATGCTTACGAGACGTCATCCTGCCATGCAAAGCTCGAATCCTGGTGCAAGGTCGTCTTGGGCGTATACGAAAAGCTCCGGTATTTGATGTGGATCAGTAGCGGACTATCAACAACGCGCAAGACGATTTCCTGCTGCTGCTCCGGAAGAAACCCCACAAGCTTGCGCACACAGTAGAGCGGGGAGCCATTGCCGCCAAAATCGAAGCGGTACCACTCGCAAATTTTCGGCAAGTAGATCGTATTGCGGTCTTCAAACACTTCGACAAACGCCGCCACATATTTTTTTGCCACGTGGTTCAATTGATCATGCACACATTTTGCCTCGAAGATCGTGACTTCCTCGCTGTTCTGCTGATTCATGACAAGCGCAAAGCTCAACCGAAAGTCCGGATGAGCGATCGCAAACGGCGATGCCCGCAGTGCACTGTCAGCCTCCAAGAACTCAAAGCCAAGATGCGGCAACTCGGCTTGCTGCAAGCGACCGCGCAAGATCACGTGCTCGATTTCGGCCAGAGAGAGACAGATTTGCTGCAGGCCGATCGTGTAGCTCATGTGAGTCTGGAAATGCGGCCATTGGCTTTTGCCACGTGGATATCCGTGCGAAATCATGGCATGCGTCAGAATAGCGTGATACAAATTCAGATAAAACGAAAGCTTGGCTTCATGCGAGTAGTCGTTGTGCACCGCATTGAGATCAATGCCTCGCAGCGCGCTGGCGTCATTCAGAAAATCCATCGTATCCACAACAGAAACGCGCTCAGCCTTGTGGATGTGCAATGCTCGTTGAAGCGCCTGCGTCACTGTGGCGAGCGCGTCCCGTGGAGTGTCTTCTCCGTCTTCATGGACCGTAGTGCATGGGAATAGCGAGCGGGCATTGAGCACGACACGATTTGCGGGTCGTAGCGGCGTACTGGGAGCGTAGCAAATATGCATCTCTTCCGTCAGAGATCGATCAAAGTTCACTTGACTGTTGCAATGCTGCAAGATCACACGAATCCAAGAATTGCGAGCGTGCTCCGTACCAACACAGAGCACGATCTCCTCCGCAAACGTGTTGATCTGAAACACAAATGCGTAGGCGTCGTCCATACCCTCAGCGTACGGCATCTTGCTGGCTTGCACGCCGATCACGCGACTGCAGTGCACCATCTTGTCTGGACTGGATGAGTACGACCGATAGAAATGCAGTTCATCAGCAGTCACAAAGAGCACTTCCTGCCGAACAAAGCACTCAGAGTAGTAGCGATACACCACACCTTCAAACGACACTTGCAGGTCCTCTCGATCACGCTTGCTCATGTTCACACCCAGCTTGGACGGCGAGCACGTCGCCTTGGTGCTGTTGGCTGCCTGAAGATGCGTTCGCTGAGTCAAGCACTGGTACAGGGCCGATTTGGACGCAATGACCTCCTCGTCGTCCCGGGCAACAAACGAAGCCACAGTACTGAAGGACATTCCAGCCATCAGATCGTCATTCTCGTCATCCATTCCAATGCGCTGGATATGCTCACACACATGCCGGGCCTCATCCGTGATCGTGCTGTAGCTGCCAATGCGAGACTGGCTGTGGAAGCGAAGTTTGTTCACAGGCAGAACGGGCGCGTTATGCAGAGCGTGGCGATTCTTTCGACTTGTTAGAATCTGTCGCAGCGCAAACGCGCTCACAACAGCGAGCCGCTGATCCTTGCCGTCTAGCTTTCGCTTGACTGAGAACACGTAATGCACGCGACGAACGCCAGTCGAGATGTCCAGCTCTTCCATCCAGAACAGGTATGAGTACGTGAGCTCTCCAAGCTTGCGTGCGTTCTCCGCATTGATCAGCACCGTCTGGTCGACAGTGCTGATCTGTTGGGCGCCATCCACTGAGCTCGTCTCACTGAGCACCGTGTTCATGCCGTTGATTTCATTGGACGAGGTCACGGTCGATTCCTCTTCACTGTTTTCGCTCTCGGACCGCCAGAGCCGCTGGTGGTCGTAGGCCACTTCAAAGCCAAACAGATAGTCCTTGTTGATCTGGAAGTGCTTGCCCGTGGTCACGTCCGGGATGATATCGTAGGCCACAAGTCGCAGCGGCAGTGAGTCGAAAAAGGCGCTAAGATCCATCTCGCTCAGGCCCGGCAGGTTCGCCGTCTTCCACTGCGTCAGGTCCACGTACATCGTGTGGAAATGGAACGAGTACGTGGTGCCCACCGTGTAGCGTTCGCTGCCCACGGGAGTCTGCCGTCGCTCTCGGCGGGCTTCCTCGCTCTCGCCAAAGTCTTCTCGCCCCAGCGGCGGCGGCACTTCCCCTGCGGGCGTGGCCATGAACTGATCCACCGACTGATACAGCGGGAAGGACACCGAGGGCACTTCGGCATTTCGCGAATCGCCAAAGCTCCAGTTTACGCGGCCCACAAGCTTGTGGATGAGCCCCATGATCACCATCGCGATGCTGCGCGTGAAAATGCCGGGCGAAATCTGAGACGGGAGCTCGCCGCCCAGGAAGACGGTGCCTGTGGGAGGGCGCTTGAATTGGCCCTGCACCTGGATCCAGAACATGCGTCTTCTGCCGACAAAGAGGTGCGACCAGTACGGATCTTCCGGGTTCGTGCGCACGAGGAAGTAAGCCTTGCCCACGAACAGATCGTTCTCGAACGCGATCGGCTCGCGCGAGTTCATCTGCATGCGCGAGGACATGGCGCTGCTCATGCGTCGAGGCAGCAGTCCAGCTTGGTCGTCATTCTCGTCCTCCGGGTCGAGATGGCGCGAGAGCCGAGAGCCCACATCGCGCACAATCAGTCGCGCCAGCTCTTCGCTGCGCCGGCCACCATCCACGGACGACAGATCGTCTCGCGTTAGTGAGCTGTCGCGGCCGTCGGTGGATTCTGAGCGCACGGTCGAAAAGTCGTCCACGATTACGCGGTCATCGTCGTCGTCTTCATCTAGATCTTCGTCATCAGCGGCTTCTTCGCCGTCTGTGGCTTCGTAGTCGCTCTCGTCAAACGCCAACGCAGTGCGAGTGTTGTTCACAGCTGCATTGCGCACCGCGGCGACGGCGCCCAACGCGATCTTGAGCAGCTGCTCCAGACGCAGACGCATGCGTTTGACGAGGTCGTTAAGCAGCAGATCGCCATGCTCCAGAGCGCCCAGCACCAGCAGCGCGCCGGCAATGCCGTAGATACCGAGGAAGTAGTGCACCACGACGCTCAGCGGAGACAGGACGGCGAGATCCACGAGCAGCTCTTTTGCTGCAACGCCTCGCATCGCGGAAGCGGCGGCTGGATAGACAGCCACGCGGCGGGGCGGGGGGTCAATGCTAGAGTCGAGCCAGAGCCTCGCGCAGCGGCAGTGAGGCAGGCAAGCAGGCGGTCGGATCCGGCGGGAACCAGAGTCGCTCTCTTGGCTTGGTGGGTGGCAGCGGAAGGGACGATCTCATGCCCAGAGATGGATCGGAAAAACCAAAAACGGTTCCGTTTGGTAGCCTTCGCACTTAAGCGGGCCACTTCAGTACTGCTGTTGTTCCTCAGGTGTTCTCTGGTGCGTTTCTGATTACGACCTGCGAGAATGCATAAAACCTTAGTGGTAAGGTTTTAAAGAACCCCCATCCCCATCACCCAGCAGACAAGCCAGCGTGTGTGCGGTGGAGGGAAGCAGGAGGGGGCTTGTATTGAGGACCCTCGTGTGCCTTCGCCATTCATTCCTGACACACGACGCCGGACATAATTGACAGACGCGAGGAGCTCTCGAGCGTGGATTTGCTACGGACTCCGCTCGCTCGCGTTCTGCTACAGGCCGATCCTCTGACTGCGTGTATAGACTCTAGCCTCCCCCATCTCCACTGCGCCATGAAGACAAGCTCAGGCAGCAGTAGCGGAGTGCTCACCATGCGCTCGCTGTCGTCGTCCTCACTGCTCAATGGCGTCGTGACCAAGAAGCAGCAGCAGCCGCATGAAGACGGCACCGCGACCACGACCAAGAAGAAGGCGCAGAGCAAGCAGCCGAAACCCTCGGCTCGCAAGAATGCGGAGGCCTCGACTACTGGAACCAGCGCCAGCAATAATAGTCCGAGCACTGGCAAGGACAATGGCTCGGCGCCGACGCCCACGCAGCCGGCAGCCACGCGTCCTGCGACCAAGAAGAGTGAGTCACAGCCACGTGTGCTTGCGATAGGCTCACGCCATCAGCCGGTTTGCTATTTGTATCTAAAACCACCCGGGGTTCTTTTTTGACCTGTAGACGCCGCCAAGCAGCTCAAAATGGCTCGCGAGAAGGAGCGCAAGGAAAAACTGCTCAAGAACGCAGGCAATGCGCAGGAGACGGCGTTGCAGACCACGTCCACTGGCAAAGCGGCCAGCAATGGATCCGTTTCGAGCTCCGCGACGGCGGGTAGCAAGACCCAGCGCAATGAACTGGACCAGGATAGCCTCAAGAGCCGCAATCATAAGCTGTTCCTGGCTCCGCACGTCGGTGGCGATGCCAAGGGCGTGCCCAGCTGGGGGAAGCTGGCCAAGCCGGTGCTGTCGTCCCATGCGCAGTCCGTCACGGAACGGTGAGAGCGAAGATCGATCATGTGAAAGCGCCGAAAGCCTGACTGACGCATTGGGATTGCTTGACTAGATTGCACTCGGAGATTCTCGAGTACGTGAGCTACACCAAGTCGACTGTGAGCGCCATGGCCGTGCACATTGAAGAGATGATCACGAACGTGCGCGCGTGTGTCCATTCGATGTGGCCGCATTCACAGGTCGAGACCTTTGGCTCGTATTCCACGGGCATTTGGCTGCCTAGCAGCGATGTCGATCTCGTCATCTTGGTACGATCTCTCTCGCTTTGAACGAGCGTACGGTCTCGGGGTCTCACGCCTTTGCGTTTTGCTGCTGTAGAACGTGGTTGAGGTCAACGACGCAGCCATGACGGTGAAGAACCTGCGCCAACTTGCCACGGCCTTGGAGTCCAAGGCCTGGGTCGAGTCGGTCGTGGTGTTCGAGACAGCCAAGATCCCCGTCTTGAAGCTCGTGAGCGCGGAGACGTCGGTGCCCATCGACATTACGTTTGAGTCCATCTCGACGCACAGCGGGCTGCTCGCGCGCGATCTCGTCAAGCGCTACGCCGACGAACTGCCGGAGCTGTACCCTCTCGCGATTGTCTTCAAGCAATTGCTGCGCGAGCGCGACCTGAACGACGCGTACACCGGCGGTCTCAGCTCGTATTCGATCGTGCTCATGATCATCCACTTCTCACTGCTGCGAAGGAATGGCGAGAGCTGCTTCCAAGCCGCTGCCATCTACGCATCCGGCTCGGAACTGCCTGCGCCCAGCACATTGATGCTCAAGGAGCAGACCAATCAGGAAGTGGTGTCCGAGGACAGCAAAGCCAGCAAGAGCGACAGAGTTTCTTCCAGTGACGATGAAGACGCGAGATCCGCGAAGAGCGTACAGACGCCTGGCTCGCCTGAGAAGGCCCCAGCATCTGCCTCCACGCCCTTGTCTTCCTATGCGTCCATTGTTGCGCGTCCAAAGAGTCTCAAGCGACCCGCTACCGAGGCTGGCCGGAGTTCCTCCAGTGAAAATGCTCCGGTGCAACGATTCAGTTACGCGGCCGTCGCTGCTGGAATCGCCAAGCGAGACGATACCCGCGTGAATCAACAGACTACAGCCTCTCCTCCGTCTAGCTATGCGGCCGCAGTTGCTGCCAAGCACTCGTCTGGGAAGATCATCGTCAGTCAGCCTTCGCCAGTGCCCAGCAGCGTGAAATCTTCACCTTCAACTTCGAAAAAGGTGCTGGAGGAGCCCGTGGCCGAAGCCGTGACGTCAATAGACTCAGTCAGCGTCACTAGCAGCAGTGCCGACACGGAGGACTCCTCGTCTTGCAGCAGCCGTACGTCCTCCAATGCCGACAGCGAAGAGGAGACGACGCCCTCGCCAACGTTTGTCTCTTTGGGCGAACACACGATGCTGCTTCTGGAATTCTACGGCACGATCTTCAACTACCGCAAGAACGGCGTCTCGATTCGTGACGGGGGGTACATCTACCGCCTCGCCGAGCGTAATAGCGGTCTGGGCAAGCCTGCACTCGTGATCGAGGATCCGATCCATCCGGATCGCAACGTCGGCGCCAGCAGCTACGCGTTCTCCAAGGTCGTGGCCATGTTCGAAGACTCGTACTACGCGCTCAAGTACTTCCGTGCGACTAAGTTCACGCCCTCGGCGCTAAGCTGTCTGTTGAGCTGCTCGGGCCACACGAGCCACCACCTTGGCGACGCCGCCGTCAAAGGCTTCAGCTCCAAGGCATGAGCGAACACTCTGTACATTGTCCATGTGTCGAAGCACCGCCATTGTATCACCAGCCATCCGCCTTCCGCTGCCTGCAGCCATCACTAGGAAACCAAACGACAGGAAATTGTAGTCTAAAAAAAAAGGGAGATTATACTAAACAGCAAAATAAGTAGTCAGGCCAGTAAATCCAGTGTCCGTTCATTCGCGTTCAACTCCAATTCTTTCTGTTCATGCATGAGCTCTACATTGTGGCGTGTTTTATGATCTCTCTGTCAGTCTGTCTGTCTAGTCTTCAAACTCGAACGAGTCGTAGCCATCGTCCTCGGCTTCGTCCGCGTTCAACTCCGAGATCAGTGCCTTGACCCGTGCGATCGCGGCGGTGGTGGACGTGACTGAGTACGAGTTGTGGCGCTTGGTGGCCACCAGCAGGATATCCTGGTCGGCCGTCTGCGCTGGCTCCATGTCGTCCAACACGACCACCAGACTGCCCTCGCTCATCTCGGACAGCACTCCAGCTACGGCCTCGCTGGCGTTCTTGAGCCACATCTCTTTGGATTCCAGCAGCGTCGAGAAGTCGTTCATCTGGAGATTGATCACGCGCGTGGAGAGCACTGGCAGCAGGGCACGAGCGCCTTCGTCCGTGATCTCGTAGCCGGTGCTGCGACGCAGCAGCACTTCAACACCGGCCTTGTACACGTTCAGCCGGTGCTTGTACTCGTGGTCGATGAAATGCGACACCGCGGGCGTGACCAAGTGCACGGATCGGTCCTTGGCGAAGCCACTTCGCTCCATCATGTGGACCTGCGTGATCGTATCCCGCGGGAGGCCGTAGAAGCTTTGCAGCACGCGCAGGTGCTTGCTGTCGATAGTCGTGAAGCTGCCTAGCGTCTTCTTGGTGGTCTTGAACTGCTTCTTCAGCTGCTTCCTGTCAGCAGCGGCATCACGCACCATCGCTGGGCCTGCAGGCGTCACCACGCACTTGCTAACCTTCTTGAGCACAGCCACGAACAAACCGTGGGTGTCGTTCTGGTGAGGAAGCAGTCGCACACAGCGATCCAGGTGCATGGTCTTGCCTTCCTTGGGGCTCGGAGCCCACATGGACGGCCGCAGAAGCTTCTTCTGTGACTCCGAGGCATCGTCCCAAGACGAAACCTGCTCCATGTCTTCATCCAGCACTGCCCATTGCGTGAATCCATGTGAGCGCTTCAGAGTCTGCAGCACATCCGAGACATCGACGAGTTCGTACGCGCCCTTGCCCGATCGCAGCAGCTCGGCCACCACGGCTTCGTTCTCGATCGGGTTGAACGACCGCGTGCTGTAGAGCACAGTGGCTCCGACCTTGGCCAAGGTCATGGCCTTGGAGACCAGCGCCAGTTGACTGGCGTGGAACTTGGACGCATGGGCTGGGCTCCACGTGCGCCACTTCTCCGGGATCTTGCGGACGAGACCGTCGCCCGAGCAGGGCACAGTGCACACGATGCGGTCGAAGGCGCCTTCATCTTCATCGACACTGTACTCGTGATGCACAGGGAACTCGAGCGGCTTGTGTGAAGTGACCACGACTTCGCTCGAGAGCGCCAACGTGCGCGAAAGACTGCGAACGGCGCTGGCGGCGGCCGTGGCATCGCGTTCATTCACGACAAGCACACCACCCTGCGCAGCTAGCTTGTTGCTGCCGTCTGCATCTTCCGGGGTCATGAGTTCGGCCAGCATGGGCGCGCGGTGTTCGCCGCCACTGCACAGATCCAACACCTTGTCGCCGGGCTGCACGCCCAGGAGCACGGGCAGAATGCTCGTGCCGGGCTCCTGTCGCAGCAGCGTGCCCAGATAGCCCTGCGTCTTGAAGTAGTTGCTCAAATCACGCAGTGGATCGCACTTGCGGAAGCTCTTGCTGTCAATCGAGAGCTACAAGGCAACAGAGAGAAGTGAGTCGATCGCACCAGCCAACATAGCAGGCACCACAAGTGCACCAACCTTCCATAGCTTCTTGTCCTCGTGCCAGGCCACGGGAGCGAACTCCACGCTGGCGTCGTCACCAGACGCGAGCTTAACGGCCACAGAGCTCAGATCAAAGTCCAGCTCCAACGCGCCCGTGACGATCTCGCTCAGACTGTGGTAGTTGCCGTTCACGCGCACGTGGATCGGCATGGGCTGCTGGAGCGAGGCCATGAACGCCTGCCACTCCTCGGCCGGCAGCTGGAAGAGCTGGTGGTAGTACTGCTCGAACGCGCGGTTCTCGCGGTCGAACTTGCGCCACACGATCTTCTGCGCCTTATCCTCTCGGTACTGCTTCTTCTTCTTGTCGATCTCGTGCTGCTCGAGCTCCGTGCGCGTGCGCTTGCTGGCTTTCTTCTTGCTTCCGCCCTGCGCGGCCGTAGTCTTGGCACCGTGCTCGCGCTCCAGCTCTGATACAAAGTCGCGCACGGTGCCGGTCTCGAGCGACTTCAGCGGGATCACATTGCCCAGCGAGGAGCTCTGGTCGTCGTCCTCGCTGTCGCTGTCAAAGACGCTGGGCTTGCGCTGGCCAGAGGACTTGGCGGCCAGCGGCGCGGCCTTGGAAGCAGATCCAGAGGCTGCACTAGATCCGGCCTTGTGCTTCTTCTTCTCGCGACGCTGCGCTGCGCGACTGAGTCCGCCCATTGCTTCTGCTGCTCTGGAGCTCTTTGTGCCTCTTTGACTCAAGCCCATTTGACTGGCTCAAGGCGAAGCAGTACCGTGAGAAACATATTAAGTGCGATTCAGAGCCTCGATCTGCGACGTGTGACGAAAACCGCTGATACCGACGGCGAGTGTTTGATCATGAAAGGCAGGAAGGACTCTTGGTGTCCAGGCGACTGCTGTGCTCAGAACAACTACAATAGAAGGAGAACGAGATGGGCGCCAACACGCGAACAACAAGAGAGGAGGCGCAGCATTGCGGGTACAACACGCGCGTTGGGTTGCAAAGCTCCTCACTACTCCCTCAGCCTTTGGAGAGAAGGAACGCGCAGCTGCGTGTGCATGATGGATAACAGATGATACCTTCAGGTACTTCAGAGCTGAAGCTGATCCCAATTTGTAACACTTCAGAGTAATCTGTCACAAATCCACCCATCGGGTCACTATCGGCATTTGCCAATTTGCTTCAAAGAGCCTCGATCCATTACGCCACGCTGGCTCCATTACCACATCAATCCTTTGCGTCATGCTCAAGGACTGCCCGCAGCACCAGTGGATCCGGAGCCGCAGCCACGAGACGCGTGTGGTGCTCAGGCGTGAGAATGACGAGCGTCGAACATTCTCGATTGATGGGGACGTCACCCAAGAGCCCAAGCTGCCATCTGATACGCTGCAGCACGTCATGAGCTTCCTCAGCATGGACGAACGATTCAAGCTGCTGCGAACCAACAAGAGCTGGCTGGAGCACGAGCCAATCGCGACGTCCTTTGCGTCGTTCTGTGGCACGTGTTCGCATTGTCTGGCGAATGCGCAGCATTTGTGCACGAAGGGAGACAACCAACGCCCGGCTTCTTTCTGGAAGAGCATGCTCGACCGCTCGCATGGAGCGATGCGAGAGCTGTGCCTTGCTAATTGCGATAGCTTCACGGCAAGAGCGCTCGTTCCGACTGCGTTTCGCAGTCTCCGCGTGTTGGATCTCAATCGATGCAGCTCGTTTGGTCCACAAGAGGTATTGCTTGGACTTGCTGGCCTGTTTATTGAGCGTCTTGAATCTCACGGCCTTGTTGTCTTTCCTATGCAATTCTGTAGCTCTTGATACTGGCACGCAGCTGCTCTAGTCTTGAAGAAGCCCACTTCCGTGATATGGCCATCGACAGCTCAGCGTTTGAGCTGCTAATGAACAGCAACAGCCAAACGCTGGGCACTGTGGATTTACTGGGATGCCACACCGTCACTGGCGAGGACGTCCGATGCGTGGCTGTCTGTGCCAACCTGAAGGAACTGAGCCTCTGGGGCTGCCACAACGTGGAGAACGCGTCCATTCTCCACGTCGTGAAAAAGTGCACGCGGATCCAACGACTCAATCTGCGCTACTGCCACAAGGTCAACGACAGGTACGCTAGTCATTCTTTCCTTTGCTAGTTGAATGAAGCTTATGCTCTCATTCTTCCTAGCCTCGTGGCGTCTATTGCGCTCTATTTGCCGGATCTTCGGCAGCTGAATCTGCGCTACTGCTACAAAATCTCGGACAAGTCCGTTGAGGCGATCTGTGTCTCGTTGGTGAAGTTGGAGAGCCTGAATCTGTCGCAATGCGCCAAGATCACCGATGCAGCCATCACGCGCATCGCGTCTTCGCTCGTGCTTCTTCAGGAGTTGAGGCTCTGGGGCTGCTCTAAACTGACGGCCGATGCAGTCTACATCATCGTCCACTGCCTGCCTGCGCTAAAGCTCTTGGACATTCGCAGTCCCGACGTCTGCAAGCCTGTTCTCGGCATGTCCTGCGGGCTCTCTGCAATCACGAAGCCCAATGCAGTCTGCATATTGTAAGGCAGGGTCTGTATGTCGTCTGATTAACCTGCAGAGAGAGCGGGAAGCTCTCGCTTCTGCTGCATTATTAAATGCTGTGGAAATGGATACACGACTGTTTGGGATCGAGATGGCTACCCCTGTCTAAACAGATATACGATGATCCATTTGTTTCTAGAAGGGCATGCACCGCCCGCTCCTTCAGAGATCACACCCATCATCGTCCTCTTTCTCTCGTTCAAGGGCAATCAATGATTGCTCTGCTGTCTGGTCTGGAGGATCGCTCGCTGGCTTGGCATCAGTCTCTGATGTCTCAGGGGACTGACGTGGAGGGTCGCATTCAGAAAGCGTAATTTACGCGCATCTGGACTCAAAGCCATGGTTTTAAACGCACAAGAGTGGTCGGCTGCATAGACACACTCACCAAGCTCTTGGAGATCGAAGCGGATCCTTCCGTCCAACGCAAACATGAGGTCTCTGAAGGCCCCTCATAGACTCAGCTTGCAGTTGAGACGCTCCCGCCACGCAATAAAAAAATCAGCCGCGTAACTTACACGTACTTTACCCAAATTACTCACACCGGGATTCTCGTAAACTACATGTAACTTTCTTTCTGCCATAATCAAGTTGACAATTTCTCATAATTCAACCTGACAATGGTAAATTACCTATCGACTAGCGTAAACTACGGTCGCTCACCCTTCCAGCTGGTGTTCATTTTCCAACGAGACCTCCAGAGCACGGAAGAGAAGAGAGCGAAGCCGCCGCCTTCCTCCGTCCGTCAGTCCCTTCCCCCCGCGTCCGTTGCCTCTAGAGCATGCTCAAGGACTGCCCTCAGCACCAGTGGATCAACCAGCGCACTCACGAAACCCGCACGGCGTTTTGGAGGACCAAGTAAGAGTCTATCCCAGGTAATCGTTTGCTATTTCAAAGAGAAGAGAAGAAGAGAAGAGAGGCCGAGACGCCGAGGCGGGTGGACTGAGTGCGCTGATCAAGATGCGATCCGAAGACCAGAACATGCCGCGCAAGATGCCGCGACCTGAGGCTGTGGACGGCTTCCGCAGTGTCACGGTCGATGCCACGCAACATATCATGAGCTTTCTGAATGTCCAGGACCGGTTCGCGCTGCTGCGCACACAGAAGAGTCTGTACGAAGAGCTGCCGCTCGTGACGACCTATGCGTCGTACTGTGGGGAGTGTGAAGACTGTGAGAACAAGAACCAGTACATGTGCAAGGACAAGGACAACCAGCGCCCAGCCAGCTTCTGGACCTGCGTGCTCATGAACAGTGCCGGCCAGCTGACGGAGTTGCAGCTTGCGGGCTGCGAGAACCTGACGCCGGCGGTGCTGGATGCTGACAGCATCGAGCGCGTGTTCGGTGGCCTTCGTGTACTGGATCTGAACCGCTGTAGTACGCTGGGTCCGCAGGGGGTAAGCCAGCCTTGTATGTGTTCTTCACCTATCAGGATCTAATGCTGATTTTGCTCACTGTAGTTGGCTTACGTGGCTCGTGGCTGCAAGAACTTGACGGAGTTGCACTTGCGCGACATGGTTGTGGAAGCGTCGACGCTCGCTCTGTTCCTGCAGAACAACCACAAGACGCTTCGGGTGGTGAATCTGCAGGGCTGTCACACGCTCAAGGGAGATGACGTGCGCCAGCTGGCGATCTGCCAGGATCTGAAGGATCTGAGTCTCAATGGATGCCACAATGTGGACAACAAGGCCATCGTGTACATTGTGGAGCAATGTAAGGCGTTGCGTCGCATCAACTTGCGCTACTGCCACAAAGTCGACGACAAGTACGTTGATGATTTTCCCCCGCCTTGATTCTATGCAGCAACACTGAGCTGACATGGACTTTTGTCACTTTACGTTGCTGTTCTTAGGGTGGTGGCTGCGATCGCGCTTCATTTGCCCGACTTGAAGGATCTGAACCTGCGCTACTGCTACAAGATTTCCGACAAGGCCGTTGAGACGATTTGTACCTCGCTGGTGAAACTTGAACACCTAAACTTGTCGCAGTGCTCCAAGATCACGGATATCTCGATCTTGCGCATTGTCGCGTCGCTTGGATTCTTGAAGGAGTTGCGTCTCTGGGGCTGCACCAAGCTTACTTCGGCCTCAGTCTACGCGATCTCGATCGGCCTGCCGTCGCTGACGCTTGTCGATATCCGCAGCCGTGATAAACTGGAGGCTGTCATTGGTGGTCCGACGGCGCTCAAGTTCCTCATCCAGACGTACCGCAATACGCTCGCGGCGTGGGAACAAGCCGGTCAAGTCGGCGTTTTCAAGCGACCTCTTTTGTGCGCGCTAGCTGCGTAAAACGATCAAGTCTGTGTGTATTGCACGTTCATGGTCGTCGTTGTGCGCGTTGACTGCGTAAACGACTAAGTCTCCTGCATATTCTCCCCGCTCGTTCAATCCGATGAGCAGCGGAAATGCTTTCATTTCACTTTTTCGGGCTTGACTCGTAGCTCGTGCATGCTTTTTCTTCTTCGCTTCAGTTCCAGATCCATTTTTTGACTTGGTCGACCGTTAAACAAATAAACATGCTTTGCTTTTTCATTCGGTGCCCGCCATTCTCTATTTCAGCGTTTACCGTCTTTACGCATTTACCTTTTCTAGCAATGAACGAAGCTCCAGCGGGAACGAGCGGCAAAAGGCGAGGAGCGTGTGCAGATCATCAGCGTGCACGTGAGTTGCCGAGTTGACGATCGTTTCTCGGAGATAGTCGGCGTTTTCTTTTTCGATCTGTGCGATATCAGCAATTAGCCTCAGCGCAACATACAAATACAATAATATAGGCTTCAATGCGTACCTTTTTCAAAACGGAACGGTTAATCTCAGGTCGCAGGATATGCGATTCATTTTCTTCTGCTTCTTGCTTCGATTCTTCGGCAATAGACTGTCCGTGGTCCTCGTTTTGCGAAACAGCAGCCATAGACAGAGCCATAGCCTTGGCAAGTAGCATCGCCTCATCTTCCTCGCCGCTTGAATGCTGGCTTTCCATTCCATCATCTTCCTGATTATCGAGGTCTGACGGTGGAATGTCGTACTCGATTCTTTTGTATAATAGCAGGTAGACAGAATCAGAAATCGAGTTTGCCACGAGGCGATTAATCTCTTTCCAGCTCGAGGTTTCAACCTTCATGTCGTTAAACTTGATCCACGGTGTCAGCGGAGAGTCTTCAAGATGAAGTTGCTTGGACTTAGTACTACTTTCGCGGCAAAAGCTGTAGTAGTGCCCTGAATTGGCAGTCATTCCGCTGTGAACAAGCACTCCATACAAACCGTACTGACGCTTTCGTTGTTGCTTCAATTGAGCTTCCTCGTGCTCATTAAATAGCACTTCCTCTTCCTCTTCACTAAGTTCCGGCAAAGTTAATAGCGCAGGGAATTGCACATCATGCAGGCATTTTCTTGTCTTCTGCTGCCCCCAGTCGTAATACATTCTCTTCAATGTCAAAATCAAATGCTCTGGTGGTGTTGCAATTACTGTATGCGCGCGCGATTCAGTTTTACGCTCACATTGTGAGCAGGAAAGCGCGTTATCCCCACCGAGAGTACGTGTTGCAACAAACCGAGACAGAAGCGAAGCAATATCGTGACGCCAGACACGTTCTGACGAGATCAACTTGCCATTCTTCCATTCTGTGCCGTAATCTTTCTTGAATGCGATGCGAACGTACGTGTCCTTCATCAATTTCCAGGTACCACCAGCAGATGCGGCACCAGTAGCGGCAGGGGCATCCTCGGCGCCACTCCACCATCCATCGAGCTCATCACAATGCTCATTCAAAGCCAGTTGAAACGGAAATGCTGGAGGCACAAAATCCGTCATTGTCGTCGGAGTAGTTCCGAGCGAAAAAGAGCACCATGTGCCAAGCATCATTTGTTTCTTCTTTAATTTGGATTCGAACAGAGTACCTTGAAGTGAGCCTGGCAAAGTTGCGTGCAAGACAGTTCCGAATTTGCCTTCGACTTTTCGAGCGTTTGTAATCATTTCCATCACTGAGAGTCGGAAAAACTTTGAGAAAACTGCTGGAATAACTGTAGTCATTTCATATTCGCCATTCAGCGCATGTTCGACGGGCTTAATCACGTCACTGAGGTTGCATTTCGCGAAGCATAAATGAATGGAAACACCAGATGTACCCTGGTTCAAATTTGCATCCATTCCCAGCGGAGTGTGCTGAAGCTTCGTAAAGCCCGCAGGTAATGAATCAGTTGAATTTCCAGACGTCCACATAAGTCCAATATCCATTAAGCTTTTTTGAGTCGAATTTTCGCTGTCGATAAGGGGACCGCGACGATAGCACAAGAAAATTGGAACACCAGCAGTACCATCGTTCAAATTGGCTGAGAATCCAGCTGGAGTTGTTTCGATACATGTGTACTGGTCTGGGATACCATCAATCTCGCCGTAGATCACACAAATATCACTGACATAAGCCCCACTTGCGGGTGTTTCCTCGCGCTTCACAGCCAAGTAGAGCGTGTATGGCGATTTTGTCTGCGCAAGAACATTTCCAGATCTTCCAGAACATGTATCACGAACAACTTCAACTCCTTCTGGCACCCTTTCATCCCCTCGTAATACCATAACTTCAGAAATGGGCCACTTTACATTGACTCGTTTCGAAGTCTGTAAACCTTGGACGATAACGGATTTGCCCTTTCCGTCACCAATAGTTCCATTGATAGAGTATAGCCCAACTGGTGTCGAACGGAGCTCAACATCAAATAGCTGCGGTTGTTTCACCTTCGAAGTATTCCAATATCCGGTCAAGCGAAATTGGGCATTTGCTGAAGATGTCGCGTCGGCGGTGATAGACTGGGACCAAGTGTTCATCACACTGGCAATTGCAACAATTTCTCCTTTGTCCTCGAGCTCACCCTTGATGAGTAGCGTTTCAGGAATTGGCTCAGAAATGGTGTTAATACGCAAACCTCTACGTGACCGATCGATATCTTCATTAGCCATCCAATCTCCTTTTAGATGGGAGGCTTCATCCATTGTGGAATCAACCGAAGAAGGATAAATGTCAATCACTTCATAATCCTTATATTTTGGGACTTGGCGAGGTGCACGGAAAACATCAATGGCGAATATTGGGTTGCCATGTCCTCGTCTAACCATAAGTTGAGAAGGAATTTTCATCACACCGTCCGGTGCATCTGGAACAAATGTGCTTGAAGTTGGGCAACCAATAGACTGCCACCCTTGCTCTTGATATTGCGTGACTTCGTCGCCGTCTACCAGCTTTATATCGGTCAAAGATGGCTCGTTGCCTCCGACTTTGAGTGCTAGATACTGATTAAAAGCATCTTCGTGACTCAAATTAAGCAAGTGATCAATCATCTTGTACCCATGAATGCCGCTGTTGACGATCTTTACATCGGTGATAGGCATGTCACATCGATAGCACAAAAAGACTTTGGACCCTTCGCCTTGGTTAATGTCAACCCCAATTTGCTTGAAGCCATCAGGAGTTGCTTCGTTTTCGTAGATAACCTGAATATCGGTAATTGGAGAGCCATCAGGTTCGCGTCGGACAAAAAGGTACACTTGCTTTTTGTTGCTTCCTCCACCACCTAGGTTTAAATCCAACTCCACACGCTCGTAGCCGTCAAGAATAGGCTTCATCTCCGATGCTAACGTAGTCTTCACAACTAGATCGGTAATTGGCAACAAGCTGGTGTCCGTTTCTGCGGAAGTCGTGTCACGTTCAGGGCTTCGCTTCACGCACAAAAATACGTAAGGAGCTCCATTGCGATCCTTGTTGAGGTCATTATTTAATCTTTCAAAACCAGAAGGGGTAGAGACGCTCATCGACGATCCAGTTACAGCAGTAATGTTCGTAATTGGCGTATACTTTAAATCAATCATATTCAGCAGAAGCTCCCAAAAGTACTCCCTGTTGACTGACGTTTTTCCGCACGTTTTACAAGCCAGAATCGTGGCTTGAGTACCACCAAATATTTTCGAAATACCATCAGTTGTATCATGCTGCTGGACAAGCTGCTGGGAAAGAGAATCAATGAGAAAGTGAGCAAAATCAGACGTATCTTGCTGTCGCCCCGCTTGAAAAATTGCCGGTAAGCACCGCTGAAGCGCGTGAGATGCCATCGAAGGGCGCTGAGAAACAATGGCACGTGCAAAAAGGTCTTGGACGCAACGGAGAATATTTCCAGTGGGAGCATTTTCACCTTCAGTGTCCATCGGAAGCGCTTCATATAAGCCAGGATCACAAGCTAAAATCATACGGCGAAAGTCTTCGGTCATCAGCAGCGTTTGAAGAAAGCTGTTTTGGTAGCAAACGTTTGTTAGATTTTGCTTCATGTTGACCAGGCCAGAGTAAAACGGTTGACACTCATTCGATGATTTTGAAGGGTCAATTGGCATGAGGCCTCTGAAATCGAACGCATCAGGTGATGCTACGCATTTCCACTCTCCTGAGCCGTCTCCGCGGAACCATTTTCCCTCGAAGCGTGACGCAGAGCGATCCCATTGAACAATGAACGCGTTTTCTTGAGACTGAAGCGCTTTTCGGAATTTTCCTTCTAGCTTCCACATATTGTCTTGGTTCAGTCTGGCTATACCACTAAGGTGCCCATCATTATCAACGTAGGTTCCGTCAATGTACTCTCCGACAAAACTTTCCTTGACGGAAATATTCATCTTTCCGCCCGTTGTATCCCACAAACCGCTTTCCAATTGTTTAATCTCTGCGGATGGGTTGGATATTTGAGCCACCGTATTTTTGTACTCATACAAAAGTTTCAAATTGCCCATTTTCGTTTGGTCTTCAGGGCAAGTCATCGTAGAAGTTACTGGATTAATGCCAGCAGGAGCAATCGAAACTGGCGGTGTGACAGCAACTGCTTTCGTAATAGTCGCTGGAACTCCCAATTCAATCTCTGATTCGTCTAAAGGATCAGCGATTGGAATAGCTCGCATTGTTGAGCACATGTAGCATGTGTCATCTGCGCTTTTGTTTTCCATAGTGCATGCCGAGCAAATCCACGTTGATGGAGCTGTGGAATTTTGTTTGGCACTGCCTTCAGCGGCATAATACAAAGTAATCAAACCATCTTTTTTCTTTTCACCTCCACTGACTTCAGGTTCAGCAGCTGGGCGAGCAGTGTCGCACATAGAACATTTGGTGGCTTGTGGTTCATTGAACAACGTGCATGCAGGGCATGGCCACGACGTCAAAAGTGGCTCCGATTTCTCTACTGGGACCAAAGCAAGTTGTCGCGAAGTCGAAGGTTTGGGGCCTGGGGGTGGAGTCGGCGTGAGTTCTGGTCCCGCTGCGACATTGTCAACAGGAGGGGGCATGTTTCCGCAGACGGAGCACTCGTTTTGCATTGACGAGTTAATCACTGTGCATTTGCTGCAGCACCACAACGGTGCCTTGATTGCCTGCGCTAGCGATGGATGCTCGCTTTCTTCGACTGGGGTGCTACACTTGCACAGTCCAGTGCCACGAGTGTGGCAAGCGCAGGCACTAGATACGAAGCCCATAGCAACGAGTTCGTGTCCTTCATGGCAAAGTATTGCGCATGTACGGCACAAAGCATTTCCATGCACGAAATTGCATGTTTGGCAACCATAAGTAAGTTGCTGAATGGCGCTGCCATCAGTTGAGTACTTGGTACAGGTAATCAAGCCCGTACTACTGCCATTATCACTTGAGCTTAAGTCACTCTTCGAAGATTGCTTGTCACCGAAACAAGGATAAACAGAACTGAGAATAGATGTTTTACCTACGGTAACAACATCCACAATATCCAAGGTTGAAAATGTCCATCCACGTAGCACGGTTGGACAAAGTTGTGATCCTGCCATTTGCGAAGGGAAAATCAAACCAGTCCTCAAAGTACTCGAATCATGAAGTCCCAGTGCAAGTGACAAATCGACTGCACATTCAAAAACGATACCACTTGAACCTACTTCCACAGATAACCACTGATCTTGAGAATCATACTTGACTTGAATCTCTGATGACATCGTGTTAACAGCAACACGATACACTTTGTTTAGAGCGTAGCAGTGCTCATTACACCAAACGTGCACCCCGAAGTTGTAGCAAACTGATCCGTCTGCAGAAGCATTTGTGTTAACGCTAACAAAAAACGCTGATCCTTTAAACTTGCGAAGCGAATCGGAGGGCGAAATTTCACTAAGTGACTTCATGGACGAGGCGTTGAACGATTCAGCCGCCTCCGAAAGTAAAGGAGATAAATTCCAATATGAAGATTCACAGAATGCCAAAACGCAACTGGAGTTCGAAGGTGCATAATCTAGTGTGAACGAAGTCCTAAATCCCCCAGCAAGACGGATTGGATTTACATGCCAAATCGCAGCCCCGAACTGATCACGATCGATAGATAGACCCAATGAATTCATGTGTTGGTTTCCTTCAGCAACAGAGATTTTACCGCTCGCAGCGAAAGCATTTCCAAGGGAGGTCGTAAACTGGTCTGACACTGGAATATTGTCTAACGGAGTGGAAGGCGCGAAATTACTTTGGGCAGTGCTTGAAGTCGGCAGTGTGGTCGCTTTTTGATAAGCAGACAGCACACATGCATGATTTTCTTGGTTCGAGAGATCCACCAATAAACGCTGGCTGCTACCCACTAAAGGATAGTATCCAACCAGATTGTCTTCACCACCTGAAAGCGAACTACGTGGAGCACTCCAATACCTACTCTGTGGTGACAGAAGAACCGACCATATACGGAGATCCACCACAGCACCATAAAAGCAACCATTTGCGATGAGTGTAGATACGAGACTTTCGGCAGTTCCACCAATTGCGAAAACGGTATTTCTTGAATCAATAGGTGCCTTTTCTTGGTCAGAACAACGTTGGACTTCACCAACGAGCTCATCATTTACCATTATCTTCAATTCATTTTTTCCAGCCATTAAGGATACATGGGAGAACTGATCAAAAACCACAGGTTTTGACGCAATCACAGAGTAGTTCCCGTAACCAACTTCCCACACAAGTTGACCAGCTGAAGTGATGTAAAGTTCGAAATCACGGCCATTCGCCAAAATGGTTTGCTTTGGCTGGTCAGTAGGAGGAGATTCAGGTCGAATCCATAATTGAATTGTAAATTCTGAATGCGGGGTCAAGCACGCAATCGGTTTTTCAAGTACAAACACATTTGCAGCACAACCACGCGGAGAATAAGCATGCATCGGAAGATTCGCTGTATCCATCATTGCTTCGTTGGCTTCAACGAGAACAGGAAGCAAGTCGAATTCATTTTTCACGTTCTCCTTTTTTGCTAGCCACACGCCTTGCTGTTCGCCACGAGACCAACGTATTCTCATAAAAGAGTGACTTGCATCGAACACTGCGGAGAAAGGCGCCGGATTGCTACCCTGTACGACAACATCCATTGTTGGTTGCGTGACTAAATTGGACGGAGGCTCGGTTCCACAAGTCGAGCACTTTGTTGCTGTAGCTTGGTTTCGCATCGTGCATGCCTGACAAACCCATTCGGTCGGTACCATTGAAGAAATTGATACGTTTGGTGCCGGGATCGATCCGTTGGCTCCATGCAGTTGGCTCCAATGGCCTTCCAAGCGCCAGGGAGCCTTGGATGTATTTTCGGTCTCCGCCAACAAAACTTGCATTTCTTGCAGCGGCTGAAACACACAGCCATCCAATTGCAACGTCGTGTTGGTCTTGCTGTTCTTCATTGTTGCAGAGAACTCGTGCGCAAAGCAGTTACCTAGTTTTCGCAGTCGAATGGACCCAGCGTTCTGGGACGGGCTTGCCCCGAGCGCAATCTGCTCATTGGAAAACTCGTCGAGTACCCATTTTCCTTCAACCGAAGGCAAATACTTGTTCACTTCAGTGCCACTCAGCACCCAAGATGATTCACGTAGCAATGCTTCGACTGTTGTTGCAGCGGGTTCTTCAAATTCAGGACCAAACGTTGATTGAATCGCAGTCTGCAGAGCTTCGGCCTCGGTCTCATAGCCTCGATGACAATGAATCAAAGCCGCACACGCAAGGATAAACGTCTTGATGAGTTCGTCAACTTGGCCAATAGCGATCGGATCCTCAGTCGCTTGCTTCTTTTTGGACAGAACCTGCACGATCTGCAGCAACTGCGCATACGATCGCAAGAACAACTCAGCCGTATGCTGGTATCCGAGCAGGATTTGAAGCCAGAATCGCAGCGCCTGGTCCATTGTGGGCGCATGCGCGATCTTTGCGTGCACGGCGTCGATAATTCCATCGCTGGACGAAGCAGCCAGCAGGCAGTCCCAGCGCTTGGCATACTTGAACCCTCGGAAGGCGCTCTGCACCAGACGAACCACGCCCACGCAGTCAAACGTGTCGTGCGTGAGCAACAAAAGAAGCGTCTTGATCATCTTCTCAGTGGACACATTCGTAGTCGCAAGGAAGAGCCCAACGTCTTCTATAAGGCCGCCCCCGCGCTCTCCGAGTGCGTCCCAGAACAATCGGTCCTCTGCGGAAACCTCGCTCGTGGGAGCAGCTGAAGTCACATCCACCGCCAGATCCGGGCTTGCGCTGAGCGCATCTCCTTCTTTAACCGGTCGGGTCGCACCGGGGGCCTCACTGAGCGCCACACAGGCCGCCACGAGCCGCCGGAGGTGCTCCATGGCCGCCTCCATCTTCGCCTCCCCTTCCGCGTTCTTCGTGTCTGTACGGCGTCGGAGGGACTTCAACGCCCGCATGTGATTGGTGGAAAAGATTGCGTATCATTTTAGCCAATGGCTAACCAAAGAGATCTTTCTTGTTTACGGTAGTTTTGCGCCTTAAATATGCTACTTGAACATGAAAATATGGACCACGCACGCTGTCGCAGGACGCCAATTTACGGGATCAGAAGCTTGCGCCGATGCAGATCGATGCGGTACAGCCAGGCTTGCTGCTGCGCGTACGTGGATACGTAGAGCACGTACATCGTGCCCTGTGAGTACAGTTTGATCGGGAACAGACGGTTCGGTTCGGTGGGCGTGCGCGACGCGCCGGACGCTGGATTGCGCGGCGGCGTTTGAATCACTTGCGTCTTGGCGAGATCGAGACTGACCGAGAGCTTGGCAGTGCTGTGCTCGAAGAGGTGGAACAGAGTGTCCGTGAGCACGACCCAGCGCGTAGCCATGGTCTTGCGCGCAGGTGAGAACATGCTTGACTCGAGGCTGTTGACCTGCGGCGACGGCATGTTGTTCGCCGGCTTGCGCGAGCCCCAGAGCGAGAACGCGCTGCTCGCTCGCTGCAGAACCGGAGGCGTCATCAGCATCTGGCCAGCCATGGTCTTGGTCGTGGACGACATGGGCGCATATTCGACTGTCACTTTGCCGGGCACGAAGCGGCCGAGTCCGATCAACGAGTCATCGACTGGGAACGTCCATTTGCCCAGCGAGGTCGTCACTCTATCGGTTTGGAACTCCCAGCCGGAATCCAACGGGACGATCGTCTGGCCCAGAAAGCGGCGGTTGCCTGTCATGGTGTAGCCCACGAGCGTGACCACGATATCGCACTTGCTGGAGAGCATGGGCACGAAGAACGTGTCGTCCCAGCTCGGCTGCTGCACGTTCTTGCACTTGCCGGTCGCGAACTGGAACATGAACGGCCCGAACGGCTTCTTGAGCACGCGCACATTGCAGTAAAGCGACACGAGATCGCGGTAATCGCATAGCAATTCCAGGTTCGTGGCCATGAGTACACGAAGCTCGGCCGGTCGACCCAGCGCACTGCGCATGCGCGCCAAGCGGCGTCGCGCCAGGAGACACCGCACGTACCGCTGCATGGTGCGGGCTGCCTGCTGCTTCAGCTCACTGCTGACGTCTTCTCTGAGCGTGGTGGCGAAATCGGAGACCGAGCTCTCGACCATGCGCATCTTGTTGCGTCGTGCAATGGCGCTCCTGGCGTGGGTCTGATCGATCGCGCTCCAGGACTTGACCGATTGCTCGTCGAAGGGCGGCGTGCCGGGCATGTCGGCCGGGTCCATCTCGGGCTCGGCCTCCTCCTCCACCAAGTGGATGTCCGGGTGCTTGACGGGCGTGGCGCAGCGCTCGGCGTCCCTGGCCAGCGGGGTCACGGCTTGGGTTCCCTCCATGACCGAAGCTTTTTTGCCCGCTCGGCGTCAACAACAGGGACATGACCTCGGCAAGCACACGTGCGGGTCTTTCCTCCCCTCGCTTTAAGAACTTGCGTCCGCCAATGAGCGGCCAGAGATTGGAATCTCGTTGGGTTCACGGTCACTAACGCAAGCGTCCAGCTGGTATAGATCAGACGCTGGGGATAGGCGACGTCCTCTCTGCGGCCAGGAAGCGTTCAGCTCGTGAAGACGTTCGGAGGAGGGGAAAGGGGGGGGGGGGGGG
>JAADXR010000213.1:0-47146 GCA_023337935.1 Elongisporangium anandrum | reverse complement strand
GGTGATGCTGACGCTCGCGTCAGTGGACGCGTCCAACTCCAATTGCAGCAACGGTAAGACAGGAGCACCAGCGAGTCGTGACCAGTGCACCGTCTACAGCAACGTGCGGCTGGACGGTGAGGCTGGTAGCGTTGGCTGCGTTGACAGCATGTGCCGCTTCTGGCAGGTCTGATTGACGACGTAGTCGGATCACCGCACGTCTTGTGACAGCATCAGCTACACTTCGTTCACATCCGCCCCAGCAAGACGGCGCCAGTGACGCTGCACTAGTGACGACACCTCCTGTGACCTCTGGTTCAGACACCACTGTCCCGGTAACGACTACGCCAGCTACCACCACCGTGACCAGTGCACCGGCCACAGGAACGTGCGGCCAGACTGTGAACCCTGGTGACGCTGCAGTTGGCATCCAGATCGTCGCTGATGCGTCTTGCGCGAGTGATGGTACCAGCTGGATTGACAATGTTTGCCGCTTCTGCCAGGTGTGGTCCACGACTCTCGGCTCACCTCATCACTTGCGCCAGCATTGGCTACACTTCTTATACACAACAATTCTTAGTTGGACAGACCGTGAGGAATATTCAATAGGGCTTCGCCCAAGCAGCAGCATGGACATGATGCTCTTATACGCGTATATTTTGGGTGATTTACTACTAGCCACCAACAAGACGGTGGGCGTATCTGCAAGGCGCTGTGGTAGCCTGCCTTCAGCCGCATTCCAGCGCCTCGTGTTGCTGTCGCCGCCTCATATCGCGTCGATGCAAGTGAAATTCGAAAATTGGTGGCGGCTTACTTCAAGCTTCCACGTTTCCTGCACTCCAGCCTTCATTTTTTTATAGCTAATCAATGATCTCTTTATGGCACATTTTTATCCAATCTCATCCATCCGGCAACTTGCGTCTATTCGCGAGGAGACGGATGGCATCAGACGATAAGTTGCCGAAATCAGAAAAAATAACTCGAATATTGTCCAATCAGAGTGTCTCATTTCCTAGCCTGCACCGTAGCCTGCAACCGTGACTACCAGTCTGTACAGTACCACTATTTATGGTACACACCATTAATCGTGTTTGACAAAATAAGGTGTAAAAGGACTAAAGTGGGGAACAAAAGTGTTGCACAACAGAATCCAGAGAATGGAAGAAGGCAAGATGACTTCTGCTGGCAAGAAGCGCAAGACCTCGAAGGAACTCCGGCTTAACCACCTAAAGAAGCTCTGTAATCCTAAAGAGGTTGATGAAGTCGTGGGTTTCGCTCCTGAAGTACTATCGATGCAGTTCCAAGACCTGCCAGATACGGTGAAGACTGACCTTTGCTTGTACTACGAAGATGTCTACAAGGAGTTGAACGGCTTAGATACCTCCTACAGACACGCGGAAGCGGACAGAAGACAAGCGGAAGTGGAGAGAATGCTCTTCAGACTCTCAGCAAGCGAGATAAGCAAACTATTAGTGGCGAACTTGCTCCCCGCCAGTCTCTTTCGCTATCCACACGAAGAATGGAAAGCCAAACACAGCAAGGATCTCGAATGGAAAATCAACAACACGACCAACGACGAAGACAAGAAGCTGTTGAAAGAAGTCTTGATGATTATTATGGAGACGCAGATTGAGGAAACAATTGTACCCGACAACACGACACGCAAAATGGGTTTCAGAGCAGGTACCGCCGGTATCATTGATTTTGAGTTCAAAGACGAGTCCGAATTCAATCCGACCAGATCCATTTATCTGCGAGAGCAGTACCGAGAGATCTGGCTCACGCTCCAGTCGGACCAAAATGTCGTCGTGGTTGGCGACCCTGGTATTGGCAAGTCCACACTGCTGCGCTTTATGTTCGGATGCTTTGCGTTTGGGTGGACGTGTGATGAAACTTCTTTGGAATGGACTTTTGACATCGATAGTCGGAAGTCTGTATTCAAGATCATGGAAAGCGGCCAGTATGTGTATTGTGACAAAAATGGCAAGCAGCACCAAGGTATTATGGGTCGACGCGAGCTGTACGAGGACAAGTGGAGAGAGAACGACGTGTGGTTGCTGATCGATGGCAAAGTTGATGATACGTTTTTGTGCAAAATGACCAAGGCGTGTGTGTTTTCATCCCCTGAGAAGAAAAACTTTCACACGCTGCTGAAAAGTACAAACGCAATTCGCATTGTTTTGCCGCCATGGAGCAAAGCGGAGCTAAATGATTTTTTGGCAAGCGAGGGTACGATGGATCAATTGCGCTTACGAATGCAACCTTATCTGGGTTATCTGGATACAAAGATGAAGGAGCTGGTACTGGATGATGAGGATACAGTCATGTCTGAAGGTGATGCATGCACGGACACCCCTGACACTGAAAATATCGAAGCGGGTAAGAGCAATGAACAGCTAAGGAACCAAATGCCTGTGGGGAGGCTGCCTGTACAAGTTTTTTCCTACGACGAACTGGATGAATGGGCGGCAGTGGTAAACAAAGAGCCTGAGGGTCAGCTGGCATTTCTCAAAGATCATTTCTGGCGTCGTTTTGATTTGGTTGGTGGGCGTATCCGGTTGATTTTGAATCCGTCTATCACATTCGCAATGCTGAAGCTTGATGTTCAGAAACCAATGAATGGTGTATCTGCTGAACATTTGGAGAAGATCGGCTCCATGGATTTATTGAGTTATGTTCCACGCATTGTCTACTCGCTTGTTCCTGGCAAACACTTTTATGAGTTTTATCGTATTGAGTTTGCAACCGACGCGATCAGATGGCTTATGACTGCCCTACTTACCAAGGCAACAAGGACGAACGTGGTGAAGTTTCTTAAGGAATGTGACAAGTTCAATGTTGCAAGCTCATTGTTGGGTGAAGTCTATAAAGGTTTGATGCATGCTGCGCTGTCATTTGGAGGGAAATTCCAAATGAAAAGATTGATCCCCCAACCAAAAAATAAAAAGAACCCAGCTACAAAAAAAAGTAAAAATAATCCAGCTACAACAAAAAGTCCCTGAAAAATATCTGGACCGAAACGTGTGACGCCCATGACGATTGAAACAGGGTTGACCAACTCTACACAAATGCTACCTGAGGGTGATGGAGTTGAGCCCGGAGATTTAAATTCTCCAGAATGCGTGACGTTGAGAGCGGCAGCAGCAGTACAATTGGTGGACATGAGCCCGTATCTAGACAGATTAGGAGGAAAAAGCCATCAGCGACGGTGCTGAGCGGCTTTGACGGCCTCTACTGTGTGCCTCAATCCAGATCCCAAGCCCAGGTTGATGCTTTTATGACAATGGACAAACTCATATCAGTTTCCACCGGTACGAACGAACAGAAGCCGTTTATGGTTGATCGAATTCTCTATCAGTACACAATCAGTCCTTCCCACTCATTTGTTCTGGGCCTAATCATCGCTTTTGCAGACGTTCTTGGATACCTACGCATTTGTGTTTGTTGTACCAAAAAAAGTATTCGAAACTTTCCAGTATCAGGAGAGAATGAAAGTTGGCAAAGACGAAGAATTGGAGTCAAACAAGGGAGCTGATATCAAGCAGTATGCAATCACGTTTGGGGACCAGGAGGATTCGTGGCTGACATGGATGGACAAAAAGCTAAGTATTTTGTTGAAGATTGTTTAAATTGCGTTTCAGCCAACTCGACCAGAAATCGAAATGCACTTTTTTCGACTTTTAACCTCGTGATGTACATGCTACTTGATGCTTGCCAGCATCATTTGTGTACTCATGCTGGCGCGAACAAATAATACTGAACGCCTTCTTCAAAAGCGGCTTGTTGGCGGTTGAAGCACGACTGACCGCGCTTTCAATAAGCATGTGGTGCTCATGCCACTCGGACTCTTGGATACGCCAGAACCTGCTTGGAATTATCGACATGACGGTATCTATCTCCTCATGACTCGTAGCGCCAAGTAGACATCTCATAGAGACTCGACGTTGGCCCTGCTCTTGTAGATGCATCATTCTGGTGCGAATTTTGTTGATGTCTTGAACGATCTCAGTCAATGATGCTTGCTGCGAGGTCTCCATTTCTTTGTCTTGGATGAATCCCTGCAGGTCTGCTGCTTTGTTATCCGTTAGCTCCATTACGCACTCATGGTGTGATTGATAGGCACTGACCTGGCAGTTAGGAATTTAAAAGTTAACGCATTGGACATCGCAACAATAAGTTCGATAAGGAGAAGCTTTTGTTAACGTGATCTACAGTTAGCATGCTCGATTTGTATCGCGTTGATGTCCTTTATGAATTGAGAAATCAATTTCTGCATAAAGCAAGCATGCAATGTTTGAATGAAATGGGCTATTGCGTAGAGGCTTATACGCCAGTCACGTGATCCAGGACGTCTACCAGCTTTACCCATGATTCTTCTAGTTCCAGCGTGTATACCGGAACACTGCCTTCATCTAGATTCTCTCTCGATTGCTTGAGCTTGTCAAACGATCCGCGTGAACCAATCAGCACAAGAGCGAACGTCTCTTCCTTCCGGCTGAGTCTATCAGCAAAAGCTGTAATAGACAGCGCCGGAATTGTCTTGGGCCCGGAGTGAAATAGCAATTTAGTAGGCAAATGCAGATGCTCAGCGGGAGATAGAGCCATAAACGCATCAATCTGTGACTTGTTTGCGGACTGAGGTATGTACAACACGGCTTCAGATGCACAAAACTTCGATTGGTTCCACCGTTTTGAATCCAAAGTCACAATTCCCATCTTCTTCGACAACTTTAACTGAAGTTTCTTCTCATCTCTCAGTTGCTTCACAACGAACTCTCCACCATTTACGAGCACGGAATATACCAATCCTTTGAATACATCGTTCAGCAATGAGTCTGAGAATTCGGTATTGCGACTAGCACATTCTCTGAAAAACGAATTTGTTTCAATCGTTTTGGAGCGCGTAAGCGTGGCAGTCACTAGCATCTGAATAACTGGACTCGCAAAGTGAATCTGATGTGGCTCATTGGGGTGATCACCTGGATGAAGAGAAAGCAAAACGCTTCGCATAAAACTCAACTCGTTTGCCACAAATCGTTTCACAGAAATGCCTCGGACCGATCTGGAAATCTGCTTTTTCAACCCACCAAACGTAATATGTGGGTCCAGAATCGATCGAATCCGTCCGCCAGTCGGGCGGAATCGACTGTACAAATGGTCTCGTAAAAACTCCTTCTTGAGCTCAAAGCCATTCGCAATCTCGTCTTCCAACACCTTGATCATGTTTTCCAATTTCTTGATTGCGGCGATTAAACATTTCTTCTTCGACTTAATGCACAACGCTCTTTTGGTTTTGATTGCCTGCAACTCTTTTGTCTTGGTCTTGGTTACCAGCTCCTTCTTCATCATCGTCTGCATCCAAGTTCCACTTCATCGTATGCTAAAACTCTCGATGGATCATATGCTTGTCCAAGTTGCAATGGACTTTCGGTTGGTGCACTCATTTCCAAATTGCCGTCCTCATCTTCTGATGTTTCTCCCTGCGTCTCTGTCAGTGCTTCGAGATATTCCAGATACGGACTCATGCGATGGAGAAGGTACTCCATGTCAGCTTGCTCAAGGAAAGCCTCCAACTCGTCCTCGCTCCAGGGAGGCAGGACGACTTGAATTGTATTCATGGCATCTGAAAGTGCACTGACGCTTGTCTTCTCAAACGACGAAAACACACACATCTTGCTCACCTTTGCCAGAAACACACTCTTGATGTTGGCATCGACAAGCAGCCACACTTAGGGCGCTCTCCACGCATTCTTATGTGGGCTGTCTTGGCCAATAATGCCTTGATGTTGAAGGCCGTTCTTATCGGAGTACACGAATTGTCCGCTCTCCATGACCCAGAAGACCGGTCGACGGTATTCATCGTTCCTTTTCCATCCACTGGAGCTCTCGTCACGCTTGAACCCAAGCGCAAAGCACGCAAACATAAAGCGCAGCAGCATCGTTTTTCCGACGCCAGAGTCGCCAATCACAACCATATTTCGGTCTTGCCGAAGCATCTCCAAGATCTCAACATACGCACTCCGGATGTAAATCTCCGGTGTCACGTTGAACTCCGAATCAGGATTAAACGAGAGCTCGGCCATAGTTCCTCGGATTTTCATGGACTTCGTGGTATTGTCGATGAAATGCTTCGTATCTCGCTGCTTTTCACACACGACTTTGAGTACTCTCCCCAAAAGCTGCTTGCTGGCGTCGTCTGAAGCGAAACTGATCGCTCTTTCGAGTAACTCGCCATATTCGTGCCATTCGGATTGCGGACTGTGCCAAAAACGACTTGGAATCAACCTCATGACCGCGTATAGCTGCTCCTCATTGAAGCAGTCCAGGTCGTCTCATTTGAGCTTGACGCTGCTCTCTTCTGCCGTGTAAGGCGTATACGCCTCAGCCAGCATCGACACGCACTTCAATGCCTCCTGAACCTTCGTGGTGTTCATCGGTTCTTGAGAATTGAGCAATAAGAACGCTGATATTTGTTGAACTCATCAGGTCACTCTACATCATCTTGGTTATGATAAGAAACAATTATTTGTGCCATCATATGAAACCCTATCTTGAATATGTCCAGGAAATAGCAGAGACGCAGAGTCGGCTTGAAAAGTGTGCTTCAAGCGATGGTTCTCAGCACATTGGCAATGCATTTGACCTAATGCAATACGATGAAGTGGAAGCGTGGATGCGAATGAAAACGTCGGTGGAGCATTAAATATCGTTGGTGGCGAATTTTATATGTGAGCTTAACGAGCAATATGTTGGTGTGGATGATACATCAATTGACGATATTACAAATGTGGAAGATGAGTCCAACGCAGTGAATCGCAAGTTTTTTTTTGACGCTAAGCTGAAGTTCTTGCGAGATCACTTCCAGCGTCAATTTCACTTGGTCGGTGGACGAATTCAATTGATTCTGGATCCTCAAACTTTGTTTGCAAAGCTGAAAGAACAAGTTTACCAATCCATCCGCGGTGTTTCTGTTCTAAGTCTGGAGATGATTGATGCTGATATTAACAGCTACGTGCCAAGCTTGATCGATTCGCTTCAGCCTGGAGGACACGCCTTTGATCCCTACCGAATTCAATTCGCCAGCCCATTGATCCAAATGCTCGTGACTGTCGCTCTCACGCACTTCGACAAGGATGACACAATAGAATTCATGCGGGATCGTGTCGAGTACGCAGGGTCGTTGATGAACGACGTCTTTAAAAGCCTGGCTCATCTCGTGTTAGCTAAGGGGGGCGAGTTCTTTGTGAAGCATCTAGAGGAAGATGGAAGCGTTGGGAAGGAGAAGAAACTGACGTTGACGTCTTCACAGGAAGTGGGGATTTCTGCAGATGAATCACACAGACCGCAGCAAATCGCCAACGTGTCCGCCGATGCCTATGCCATATCTCCATTCCTGACCGACTTGTTCACAGGCCAGAGTGAGCGATCTTCGGACGTTCAGTCGCCGGATTTTCCTGCGAAATTCATGTTTCGGTTTTTTTCGACTCATACTTTGACACGTTTGCTGCGCTTTGGAGCATACACTAGTGAAGCTTGTGCGGCTGAGCTGGGTTGGGAGTCGGGAACTTACAGTGTTGTGGTGGTTGTGCCCAGAGGAGAGATCGCAGAGAACACGTATCTGAGCAAGCAGCTGTTGGAGAAAATTCTGCAAGCCAATGTTCCGACGTACGTGTTTGAGATCGATGAATCGATGTGGAGACGGTGGCAAATGATGCCGCTGCTATTCGTGAATTATTTCTGCGACAGTAATACGGAAGCAGATCATTTGAATCAGCTGGAGCGAGAGCCTTTTTCTAACTAATTATGGGCGTCGTTCTTTGTTTTGTTTTGTTATTTGCTCTAGCATGGTACAATCATTGTTTGCCGCTTGGGTTTATTTGTCAGACCATGAGTCAGCACAGTTTTGCCAGACTATCAGTCGAAGAGCTGTAGTTGTATAGGTGAAGGCACCAGTGATCCAACTTTATACTGCTCTTCGCAGTATTTGCAAAAGATAGCAGAGACTTTGCACCGGAACGAATACAAATGGAGTGATGACTGAGCAACGTCGATAAAGGGCACGTGGAAGTTTGACATAAGCATGTGAAGATGTGTGGCTTTGGAACAGTGTGGCGACGTGTAAAACAGAAAGACAAGCCATAACTTCATGCTCCTTTCTTCCAATCCATCTAGCTCCGACTACTGACTTCATCTTCTCGTTCGAATCTTTGCACTGCGCACGGCCCAACCAGCACAAGAGCGAAATGAAGTGAGAGTAATAGCTTTTTCGAATAGCTCGGCGTACTTGTGCCATTCGGATGCAGACTATGCCAAAGATGACTGAGAATTAACCTGCTGTCGAGCAAACGCTCCGCCATTGCTGCTCTAGCGTATTAGCCTCAATCGCTCACATCAGTTGCTATGATGGCACGCGGGAGTATGATAGATAAACTCAATAAGATAACTTGTTCACGGCTACGATCGTACTATACGAGAGACCAGATAGGGTTGTGGCGTTTAGACTTCCAAGTCGGAGTCGTACGCAAAGCTGAGCGTGGAGGTGGACGAGTTGGTGTTACTGAGCGGCTGTTTGTCGCTCGATCCATCGTGGTCGCACGAGACTTGGAGACGGATCTGCTTGCGCTGCTTGGCCAAGATGCGGAGCGCTGCGCGGTGCCATCCGCTCTCGCCTCCGGTCGCATCGCGGATCGCCACGAGCTGTCGGAAGCTCAAAGGAGCTTTGCTGGATTCAGTGGGGGCGAGTTCCGACTTTGTGTTGGTGTGAGTGGGTGCGGGCGGTTCCGATGCCGACCGAAGGCGCTCTGCCGAGAGCTGGCGGAGCGCGAGCTGGTGCCAGCGAACGCCGCTGGCCTTGGCGTCCGCCTCCTCTTGCTTCTGGATGTTGAGCAGCTCCTGGAAGCTGGAGCGACTCAGAGGAGTCGGTGGGCATTCCTCTGGGCTGTCAAGCGTCTTGTGGACAGTGCAGGAATCCTCGGATGGTTCCTCCGCCTGTGTCTCATCCTCTTCCGTCGGCTTTTCCACGAAGCAGTCCTCCTCGACAGGCTTCGCGTCGTCGATCGGCTCTTCTTCATGGTTGGCGTCTTGCTTGTTGTGCGAAAACGTGTCGTAGAACGTCAGGAGGGCGTCCGTGTTGCGCTTGCGCTCGCGATGCGAACGCGCCACGTCCGCCAGCTCCTGCGAGCGCGCGAGCTGCTCACGCGTGTGGAAGAGCTCGAGGCGCGTCTGCTGCAGCGCCTTCTCCAGCTGCTTGATGTGCTCGCAGAGCTGGTGCTTGACGGCCTTGTGCGCCTGACTGCGGAGCGCGTAGCCTTCCAGCACGACCTGCTGCTGCATGAAGTGGGGCATCATGGTCGCTTGATTGCGGGGCTTTCTCGGGGCTTCAGACACCTCACGAGGGCTGAGCAAAAAGCGGAATGACTGCTCTTTCCAGCGACCTGTTGTGCTGCGCTCTTCAAGGCGCCTGGCGCTCCCCGCGCAGCGAGAAAGAGCGCTCTCTTCGATCCATCGCTCGCCATTGACGCCTCCGCCTTTCTGGATAATAATGGTTGCAATTGGCGGCAGATGGTTTGCTTCATGTCAGCAAGATAGCGAACGGCGGCCTTTGATTGGCGGACGAAATTTCCCACGCCGATCCCCACTGAAATGAAATATATTGAGATCGGCCGGGAGTTGACTCCCCGCGGGTACACGCAATGGCGCGCAGGTGCAGTGTATCCGCACTGCAAGGCGTCTGCCGGACGCATCTGAATCATTCGCAATGCGTGGCAGTGATGACCGCTCTCCATACATGGACTCCATGCGTCCATACTACAGTAGTGGGTTGAAGATTTTTTTCAGAATATACGACAGACAATTTGAAAAATTCGTCAAAAAAGGTCAGATAAGCAGATGCTCACTCATGATTGGCCACTGATGGGACATTGCTGCGATTCCATTGGGTGAAATTGATGTCTGGTTAAATCGGACAAAGTAGCTGACTGGCCACCATCGCTGTGTAAATTCAATTACAAAGGGAACTGCTGATGCAAAGGCCGGGCAATTGTGACAATTGATTTCTCCCCCTCGCGGAGTATTGCAGATCGTCATAGCAACAGCAACCAGCAATCCCAAACCAAGGCACGGCGTCACTCTGGTGGCCACTGATGCGCCATGCAAACAAACTGCGTAGTATGATGGTATTTTATCCAATGAATGGCATCTACCTTCCTGTTTCTATAATCTGATTGGTTGAAACTCACAGGCGTTCTATTTTTATATTCTCTAGGCAGCAACGGCCCATTCCATGACCACCAAGCAACATGCTCCATGTCTCTCTGCTCTCTCCATTCGCTTCGCTATTAAATATCTGCTGGCAAACAAACTACGCACTCTACACACACGACGCTTCCGGCCATCAATTGGTGGCCTCTGGCAGCTGTCTTGACTGGCCGTTGCAGGCCATGGCCACGAGCATGCCCGTGAACGCCACGACGCCGACATAGGCGCGCACACGATGCAGTTCGCCCCAGCGCACGAGCGCCTGGTGCATCCAACCGCTGCCACGCTTCTTGCAGCCCTTGGTGTCGATCAGCTGGAGATTCAGCGCCAGCATGCGCACGACCGTGTACGGCGAAATCGCGCCCATGAGGCTGCCGCTGTAGAGCCACAGACGAGCGATGCGGCCCACGCGAGGATCGTTTCGCTGCATGAAGTACACTGCCAGAGCGCTAATTCCGCTGCCGATCGCCAGTGGTGCATGCATACGCGCTGCGTAGAAGTACATGCGGCGGAAGAACGGGGCCTGGAACTGGAGCTCATCTGTCTCCTCGAGCGCCGGCTGCTGCGCCAGAGAGATGTACGTGGCCGCACCGGCGAAGACGCCAGCTAGCCCCGTGGCTGCGATCTGCGCCAGCGCCACTGCGCTCACGCCGAGTTGCGATTCGCCAGGACCCATGGCGCGTCTGCTTCGGTCCTTCCCTCGTGGTGATGACACCGGCCACGCGAAAGGGGATGGGCGCCCTTCCGCTACCTATAAGAACAAGGTGTGGTCCACTTCACACCAAGATTCTCAGAATAAATTACTATCCGCACGTCAGACGATGGAGCTTGCTCATGGGAGCAGCATCATATTAATTTAATGCTGCTTTTACTAAGAATGCAAAGGGCTCAATAGCATCTTCATCTCTTCCCTCTTACATTCGAGGCCTCTCACGCTGGAGCCAATACGAGCTTCTGTGGGGTCTGCTGTGGCTGGCAAGCCATGGCCACCAGCATTCCAGTGAACGCCAGCAGACTGGCGAACGTGCGAACGCGGTGCAATCTTCCCCAACGAAGGAGCGCTTGGTGTAGCCACTCGTGGCCGCGCTCACGACAGCGCTTGGTATCGATCAGCTGATGGTTCAGCGCGAGCATGCGCACGACTGTGTACGGCGCAATCAAGCTCATCAAACTGCCGCTGCAAAGCCATAGGCGAGCGTTGGGGGCATCGCGCTCCAATGCGAAGACAGCCAGAGCACTGATTCCACTGCCGATCGACATGGGCGCCTGCATCCGAGCGGCGTAGAAGTACATGCGGCGGAAGTACGGCGCCTGGAACTCAGACGCCTCCGTCTCCTCTAGCGCTGGGTGCTGCGCCAGCGAAATGTACGTAGCAGCGCCAGCAAACAGGCCTGCGAGGCCTGCGCCTGTGATCTTGGCCAGCACAACCGTGCTCATGACAGCGACTGCCGGTGTCTCAGTCCGTGCGACCGTTAGATCGCGGCGACTGTTTTTTGTGGACCACATCTGAGTCGAAGTGAATTACTATTGGCGCGTCAGTTGGCGCCCTTTCGGCATTCTCATGGAGGAGCCCAAGCGCATGAGCCGTCTCAAGGCTGAGCGCATCATGACGCGGGCCTTCCGTCTGCCGTCGACATCCTCCGCCTCCAGCACAAGCAAGTCGCATTTGGCGCTGGGCCCCAACTCGGCCGCGTCGCTCAATGACGCATACCTGCAGCACACTGGCGCGCGGTTCTTCCTGGAGGATCTGGTCAAGCGACTGCAGGAGCAGAGACCCGAGCAGTCGACGCAGTTCATCGCTAGCTACTGGATCGCCGTGGCCAGCGGCAGCAACGTCAGAGGCCGCGAATTCGAATACGTCAATGGCTGTCTGCAGAACCGCATTGCGTTCCTCTCGCAGCTCCAGCGAGCGTTCGCCTCCGTGGATCCGAGTCTGCGTACGTGCATGATTGCATTCTAGAGGCTGAGTGGTGAAGCATTGATGGCCTGTGTCTGTGCTTAGAACTGTCGCTGGATGATTTTCGAGAGCTCATCTGGGGCCAGTGCCGAGACTTCCCGTCCGTCATGCTGCAACAGGCGAGCTTCCATCTCTCGCCAACGGAGGACGGACGCATCATGGCCAGCCTCGGAGCCTTCCTGGCCTCCGTCCGCGTCTGCTTCTTCTATCATGGCATGTGGCATTGCAGTACTGCTCTACTGTCGCTTGATCCTAATATTGCCGCTGCTAGAGTTCTTGAGTCGCGCCTTCGACATCTACGCCGAGATGCAGGCATCCAAGGAAGGTCGGATCGCATCTCCACGAGCCAATATCCGCTCAGAAAGGTGATGGAAGCGTTCTTGGAGTTCAGATTGGTCCTGAATCTCACGTTTGAATATGCCAACAGCATCGCCAACGCCATGGCTGCGGACCGCGTGATAGCGCGACTGCGGATTCTAGCCCAGCAGCAGCACAGGTGATCAGCGCTTTAGACCGCTCTTGCAGTGTTGGACTCGAACTGATGGCTTCATGAAGCTTCAACATGCCGCCTATGGCTGAAGTCGAATCGTTTGTCTTCAAAAGCGCGTCCTTCAAGGAGGTACTGCCAGTCATTGGACTGAGCTCTGCTAATCTTCCACTAACAGCATCGTTACGTGCATCTCCAGTTCTGCGTACTCTTCTATGATAGCCAAAGCATTCTCGCCAGCGTCCAGGAGCTCCAGTCCGCCTTCCAGCGGCTCACGCAGCCGTAAGTTAACAAAACCGAATGAGTAAAATACACGGAATAAAACCACCACAGGTCCGGATAACGTCAGCCTCTGCCAAATCGTATACGCTCGTATACTATACACAATGTTGTGAAATATCCGGACGCTCAGTTCCCAATTGCGCGAAGGAAATGCTGAATCGCGGAGCGTCGGGCGGCGGCAGCGCGCGCTTCGGGCGTCCGGATGAGAGCCGCAGCGGCTACAGCGGCGACCAGGACGTGGACATGAAGGAGAGCCACGCGCCCAGCCGTCTGGCCCAGCCTCGCAGCTACGCGCGCTCTGTCAATCGCGAGCAGCAACAGAGCATGGCGCCGCCGTCCTCTGCTGGTATGACTACGTAGGTTGAATGCGCTGCTAGTGGCTGGTGGCTGATTGGTTTTGTGTACAGGAAGATACCAGGCCTCAAGCCAAGTGGCAAGTGCGGCTTCTGCGCAAATGAGACACCAGCAGCCACCGCCTGCGCCCGTAGGCAACCAGCAGCCCAAGGCGTGGAGCTTCCAGGACTTTGAGATCGGGCGCGAACTGGGTCAAGGCAAATTTGGTACGTACGCTGCTCTGAATTGGCTCTAGAGATGCACAGGAGAGGCTCTGACGTGCGTTGATTGTCCAGGACACGTGTATCTTGCACGCGAAAAGAGCTCTCGCAGTATCGTGGCGCTCAAAGTGCTGGTGAAGAACCAGCTCAAGGCGGCTGGCGTGGCGCATCAGCTGCGCAAGGAGGTGGAGATCCACTCGCGCATTCGCCACGCCAACATTTTGCCACTCTACGCTACTTTCCAGGATACGACTCGAGGTGAGAGCTTGCATCTGGTCATGCTCATGGCTTGGGAATCGTATTGAGCTCTTGAGCTGCGTAGTGTACCTGGTGCTCAAGTATGCGGGTGGTGGCGATTTGTACAAGCGTCTCCGTCAAATGCCTGGCAAACGGTACCATCAAACGTTCATGCACCAATACTGCCTGTTGCTGATTGGAGCCGTGTTTGGTGCGCAGCTTTACCGAGAAGGAAGCCATGGTCTACGTCGCGCAGCTTGTCAGGTGAGTGAGCTGTTTCAGTCAGCAATGTATTCCAACTCATCAAATACTCACATGAACATGCAGCGCTTTGGAGGCGTGTCATGAGCAACACGTGATCCATCGCGACATCAAACCAGAAAACCTTTTGCTCTCGGACGAAGTAAGTCATGCTTCTCAAGTGTATGATGCGAACACATGTGCTAAGGGCCTATGATTGCATGTTTGATTAGGGATCCATCCTGCTCGCTGACTTCGGCTGGTCTTCGTCCAACGTCTCGGAAGCGTACGTTAATTTGTCCTCTCCCTCTGCTGTTGATGGCTCAGCCAAACTGCTGCTACAGGACGCGTCGAGACACTCTCTGTGGCACACTAGACTATTTATCGCCAGAGATGATTCGCGTTGGTGTCCATTGTCTCCTTCTCGCTCTGAAGATCTCATACTAACAGTATTTGATGCATCCACAGGGAGAGAAGTACGATGAGTCGGTGGACATTTGGGCCGTGGGCATCATCATGTTTGAGCTCTTGGTCGGCCGTCCTCCTTTTGAGGCGCCTGTACGTAGCGTTTGTGGCTCTTGGGCTTGATCTTCCTCGTAAACTGATGGATGCGTGCTCTAGGGTCAAAACGAAACCATTCAACGCATCACGGAAGGGGCGCTCGTGGTGCCGCCCCACGTGTCGCTGGCCGCCAAGGATCTCATCCAGCGCGTACGTGATGAGTCTCTATTGTTTGCGTCCCTATGCGCCTTGGAGACGACGCTACTGACCTAGGAAACTCATTCGCCTTCTTTGTACTATTGTGCCTGTAGATCCTCCAGAAGCGCCCGGAGGATCGATTCTCCCTGCAGCAGATCAAGTCGCACCGCTGGTTCGCGCCTCTCATCATCCGAGAGCGTGTCGCGCGACGTGCACTTTAGAACCACGATCGTTCCGTAGGAGCCGCTACTCTAGTAGACTCTAATCTCATGTACACACGCAAGTGGTTTCCCTTCTGTCACGTACTACAGTCTCCCTCAAATACACCAACACAGTCACGAGGATCACACACATGAGCGTCTCGTCCCTCCTTCTATCTCTGCTGCTGCCCTTTCCCTCTCCTTCGTGGCTCTTGGGCTGCGTCTTCCTCGCCTTCTCCGCCGCATCGCATCGCTTTCCCTTCCAGTGCGCGCATTCCGCACTGGCGACGGCGTGTGACAAAACACGGTGCGTTTAACAACATCCTCGTTTTCTGATCGTGTGGGTTGCCGTGTCGCAAAACGCGGTGCAACTCGCGGGCGCGATGCCAAAGGCGGACGCAAATGCGCCGAGTCCTCCATCCATGCGGCAGTCCGGTCGCCGCGTAAACGCTCGGACGAGAACAAGCCTCAGGTCCAGCCATGGGCGACTCGGGCCGGCTGCGCGGCATCCGCTCCAAGCTCGGCCAGCTGCGGCTGCCGGAGCTGCGCAACGTGCTCAACTACATGAACCTGCACCGCTCGGGCCGCAAGCAGGAGATCATCGACCGCATCGCCGTGGCGCTCGAGGTGGGTGGGTTATCAGACGGCCGGCCGGTGCTGCTTGGCTGAGCGCACATACCGCCGTTAGTCATGGTCTGCTTCTGTCACTCACGCTGTCTTTCCCCCTGTCTGCGCAGTCCTTTGAAGCCAAGGCGCTCGAGCACGCGTCCAACCACACGACGGCGGCCTACTACGCCGACCAGCTCAGCGGCGGACTAGGCTGCATCGACATGCAGATCTCGGCCAGTCGGCCGCACCACACGGCCACGTCGCCGCCGAATGCGGCCGCGACGGGGGCCATGCCCCTGGCCCACACGCCGCCTTCGTCGCGCTACGCCAGTGCACCATCCATGCCGGTGGCGCCTGTGCGCTCGATCCCGAGCTACCACCACCGGCCGGCAGGCGCGCCCAGCAGCAACGGCCACCACCACCACCCGCCGGTCCAACGAGCGCCGTCCGCTGTTGCGTACGCACCGGCGCTGAGCTCCAGTGCACCGCGCAGCAACGGCAACGGTCTGCCGGCTTCCACGAACGTCGAAATCCTGACCGCCGTAACACTGCCGTCGCTCCAGAACGCGCGCTGCTTGTGCATTAACGACGCGGCGACAGGCAAAGTGGTCTCCTGCGTTCAGTGCGGCTTAGTCGTGCACGCCAAGTGCCACCAACTGGCAGCGGTACGTCTGTCTGTCTCGGCTAACTATGGGATTGGATTGGTCCTGACTCGCTCTTCCTGCAGGTGACTGTGGACGAGTGGTATTGCGAGAACTGTCGCTCCAAGTGCTTCGATCCGTTCATGTCGGTCGTGAAAACCATCCGGGCAGCCAACTACGTGCGCTTCGCCAAGTCCTTCAGCACGTATCGGATAGAGTACCACATCTCGGACCAGGACCTGAACGAAATGTACTCGAAGCGAGACGCCAAGCCCGGCGCCATGACGCCAGGAACGCTGGAGCTGCAGCTGCGCTGCTTTGCGCTGAAGGACGAGCTAGCAGATGGCCACCGATGGCCCGCGTCTTCACAGATCAACGTCAACGGATTCAACGTTCCGCTCGTGCAGCGAGCACCACCTGGCCAAGCGAATCCGTCGAAGGTGCTGCGCGAGCTGCCGATTAATCTCTTCCCGTTCACGCGCGTGGGGCGAAACCTGATTGAGTTGCGCACGAACGAGAACCCGCCCGCGTACGCGTTCATGGTGCAGATCATCTCGTTCCGCGACAGCAACGACCTGATCAAGGAGATCAAGCAGGCGTCTGCCAAGATCACACTGGAAGAGGCCACGCAAACAGTGATCAAGTCATTTGGAGATGAAGATGAGGACGATGTTGTCGCCACGTCCACGGTACTGTCCGTACGGTGTCCTCTCGGACTGGGCGTGATCAATCTGCCAGCGCGTGGTCTGCATTGCAAGCACTTGCAGTGCTTTGATCTGAAAACGTTTCTGTTGTTCAGCAAGAAGGCACGGTCCAAGGCTTGGCGGTGCACAATTTGCCACAATGTGCGTCTCTTTCGGTTGCTGTGGATGGTTGAGGAGAATGGTCAAGACTAACGCTCTGTTCTCTTTGCATCTGCAGTTTATCAAGGCTTCCGACCTGCGTATTGATCCCTATTTAAAAAAGCTACTTGTCGAGGTAGAGAACGAAGACGAGCTGGAGGAAGTGGAGATTCTTCCGGACGCCTCGTGGAAACGACGGATAACAGATGATACCGCGTCAGCTCCACCAGCGAAAAAGGTCAAGCGAGAGCCAACGGAGGTTTCGTCGGCTGCCATTACTCCAGCAGCCGCAGCGCCATCTTCGGCAGCATCCAGTGCAGCATCAACACCTGCTGCAGCATCAGGATCAAGTGCCTCGACTCCGTTTGAGATCGACTTATCGCTCTCGAGCGATGAAGAAGATGACGCACCGTCATCAACGACTTCAACCGCAACAGCTCGAACTCAGCCGGCCATGCTTCTGGACAACGAAGTCTCGGTGCTCACTGTGGACAGCAACATTTGGGAAACGCCATCGTCGAACTATGGGCTGCCACAAACGACACAAGGCGATGCAGGTCATGACAGCGAAGGGTTCCCGTTTGCGTTCACTCCGGCCGCAGGGGAACGCTGGGATTCGTTCTACGATCTGCCACTGGGCTCTCTGGCACCGGCTCCCCCAGCAGCAGCACCGTCCAGCAATGCGTCTGGATATGCTGCTCCGCCAGCTTCCTCGTCGGGTACGTGGACGAACCAGCCCGAGGCCGATCTGGCCAACTCCATGGCGCAGTTCACCCGCAAGCACCCGAACGTGAGCAATCCGTTCGCGCAGCGCCAGACGACCCAATCCAGAGCCGCAGTGCCCAGACGCCCAGCGGAGCAGGACCCGCTGGACATCATCTGCCTCCTGGATAGTGATAGCGAGTAAAGTTAAATCGAAAGACGTTGTGAGCAAAAGTGTAGGTTCTCTTTCAGTGTAACGGCCCATGGGCTCATGTAAGAATATCAGGGTTTTTTAGAATAACCCAATGGAAGCATCCATGGGTTTTTGAAACCCCACCTCCCCCTCTTTTGAAGGCACTTCGTTCGTTGGCTCCGCTCCGCATGGGCTGGAGACGGCTCTCGGACTCTCTGCAACGTCCGCTTCTCCATTGTGACGACACTTTAGCCATATTTGAGAGAACTCGTTCTTGAGGATGATACCACACGAGAGGTCATGCAAGTCAATGGGGTCTCTTGTAAAGAGGTCTGGCTGTCAAAGGCCAAGGAGCAGACGTCGCGGGAGTGCTGAGAGCTGCTCGTGTCTGTGGGGATTATGCGTCTGCAGGTCGTTCAAGCGCCTTGTTTGGCTCTGCATGTTGCGTTTGTTTGGATGGCGCGATGATGCAAAACACTAGGCCGCTTTTAGACGCGTCTGTGCTGCGACTCCCACTCGTGGTCGAGTCCCCGGCGCTGGTCGATGACGAGAACCCTTGCAGAAGGTATCGCAAGTTCCGCTGAGCACTGTAGGCCATCCAAACAGCAGCTTCCGATGCGATTTGGGCTCGAACAAGGCGGTCTCTGACGCCTGCATGAGCCACGAAGGGGTCCATGAGGAGCGTGATGGAAAGAAACGCAGGCGACCAGATCGGAAGTCTCTCCGGAGCTCCATGAAGGCCATCTACACTTGATCTGATTCCTTGGTCTTATCTTCTAAATAGAGCTCAAGGCTTGTATTTTTACCAGTCCCTCCTTTGCGTTCTCTCTCTTTGATCCAAAGCTCAGAACCCAATCGATCGTCATGGCAGCGATCCCGCAGGTCTGCTTCCTTGAGAGCTTCGCGCAGCCTGACGCAGCGGAGCAGCTCTCCCAGTCCCAAGGCCGCAGTAAATTCGACCAGCTGCGTCCCAGTCGCGTGGTGATCGCAGGAGATGAAGACGCTCTCGAGACCGTGCGCACAGTCCACTCGCCCAAGTGTCTGCAGTCGTCATCTCGCTTTGCGACCTCACCGGCGTCTTCGCCCAGAGTCAATTCCTCTCCGCTGATGCTGAAACGCCGCGCATCATTTGCGCTGTCGGCCTGCGCGCCGCAGGAGCTGAGCGAAGCCCAAGTGGAGGACCAGTCCCACGGGTGGGAGGAGAAGTGGACCAAGAAGCTGCTGGCGTCTGGATGGACTGGCAAAGCGGACGTTGCGCTGTCTCTACTAGGAGTTGTGTACGTATTTTGTGTGAATATCTGAGGTGGATCGCATGCAAAACTCACCATCGAGTGATGGGTTTGTGACTTCGATGGCAACAGAAGCATGGTTGTGCAGGCAGGAGGAACGGTTGATTTGTCTTCCAGTCCATTCGAGCCATCGCATACGCTTGCGACTGTAGCCAACGGACCTGTTCTGGCTGCTGCGGCGTACGCTGTGCGTCATCCAGACCTCTTCATGGAGCTCAGCCAGACGCTCGCGCTGCTTGATCAGGTAATCTCCCTCTCTGGATTTCTATTGCAGCAGACTCTCTGTGCTGACTGCGCTTCCCGCACCAGCTGCTCTCTGTGAGCTCCTCCTCATGGCTGCCCAGCGTAGCCATCGTGTCCGGCGTGAGCTGTCCAGTGGCGCTGGCTGCCGTGGGGATCTTCTTGAGTCGCCAGTGGCGCTGGCGTCTGGTCTTCCTGGGCCTCACCATGGCGACCGCCCTTGTGGCTCTGACGCAGCACTCGAGTGACGCTCTGGGAACTCTGGTAGCTCCGCTGCTGGCGTTGGCAGCGCATACGGGCGTGCTCTTCCTGCGTCGCGTGACCTCGGCCGGAATCTTCGTCGCTCCATCCGCCATGGCTTTCAAGATCTAATATGATATATTTTAAATCAGTATTGTTCTCTCTCGCTATACTCTCTTTGGACTCTAAAAAGTCAGTAGTGTACTGCATTTAGTTACGTGAAAAGATCAGTTTAATTTCACTGGTAATGACACAGTCTGGTTGTGCTTACCATTTGTGTTTAAGCTGTCACAACTATACGTCAACTCACTTGATGTTTGTATGTACAGACTGTGGCATTAGACCCCTCACCCATTGATACTCAAAGAGCCAACAGTTGCCTCGCTCCCTCCCACGCATCACAATCGCAATTCGTCAGCTCACCCATCATCTCCCATGCGCGTGACCGCCCTGCTCGCCCTCGTCTCTCTGGCTGTGGCTCTGGCCGCCACGCCGTCCTCTGTTGACGCCCAGCGCCGTCTGGCCAAGCACGAGCCGCAGGGCCAGACCGCGTCCCTGCGGCTGCTGCAGACTTCAGACGACGACAACAGCTCCGAGCTCGAGTCGGTCGACGGATCGAGCGCCACCGCGGACTCTGAGTCCAGCGACGACGCGGAGGAGCTGGAGGAGGAGGCCGAGGAGAAGGCGGTGGAGGACGCGGCTGAGAGCAAGGACATCCCCGAGGAGCAGAAGCCCGAGAGCGTGAGCGAAGAGAGCGACCAGAGCGCGGCCCCCACGGCGCACCAGACCGCGTCTCAGGAGGAAGGCTCCGGCACGGAGGAGGGCAGCGGCCCGGACTGGGACAGCTCCAGCGCCACTGGCCAGAGCGATTCGGACGAGAGCTCCGAGACCGACAGCTTCGGCTTCTCCGCTGCGAGCGACTCGAGCGCCCAGGACGAGGCCGAGAAGGAGGAAGAGGAGGAGGGCGAGCGCAAGATCCGATCGCTGCGCATGCACTAAGAGATCTACATGCATTCTGTAACATTCAAACACGCGACTTCATGTTTCTTCCTTACGCATCTCCTACAAACTCATCGATCCACTTGTGGATCTGCTCGATCTCGATCTTGCGCGCCTTGGTCACGGACTCCGGATCCAGCTCGTGGCTGAAGAACAGGTCCAGGTGGTGCGCTCCTTCCTCAATCGTCACGATCTTGAGCGACGGGGACGCGCTGCTGGGCAGCTCGCGCACGCCGCCGCTGCTCCAGGGGTCCAGCAGGCCGTTGCTGAACACGATGTTGGTCGCGTACTTGAGCTGCGCGTCGCCGTAACTCACGCGGATCCAGTCCGGGTCGGGCGTGACACCCCAGTTCTTCTGGCACTGCGTCGTGATCTCGTCCTGCGTGATCGTGCGCTTCCAGAACATGTCCGTCTCGCCGTTCGAGTTGAAGTACGTCTCCTGCGGCAGCATCTGCGTGCACCACTGGAAGTCCCAGATGCCGTCGAAGTCCTCGGTCGAGGGGATCTTGTAGCACTGCTGGTCCTTGGACGCGTTGTTGAACACGTTGCTGGCGTCGCGCACAGCCGAGAGCAGCGCTTCGTCGTCCGAGAACTCCGGCGCCAGGTACTCGCAGGCCTCGCGCACCGGCCAGGCCGGCAGGTCGGCCACGCCGCCCGTGAGGTAGCTAGACGGGTACGGGAAGTTGCCCATGGCCATGTTGTCGAAGGCGAAGAGCACCGACATGGCCAGCTGCTCGCCCTCGTCGGCCGACGACAGCGGCTCGCACAGGTTGAACAGCGACGTGAGGTTGGCGCGCCCTTGCTCTGTCTCGGCCAGTGCGAAGATGCGGCTCCAGGCCTTGCGAGCGTTGGGCACACAGTTGGCGGCGGCACCGGCGGCGGGCGAAGCGTCGCGCGTGACCACGGCCCAGTAGTTCTCGCCGTGGAAGGACGGGAAGCCAGGGAAGCCCAGGATCGGCGCGGACGCAGCGATGGCGCCGTGCACGATGGCTGGGTACTTCATGCGGAACCAGGCCGAGAGCATGCCGCCGTAGCTGCCACCGAAGGCGATGACCGGGTGGCCGTCGACCTCGTACTCGCTCTGCAGGTGGTAGATGAGCTCCGTGTAGTCAGCCAGCGCCTGCTCGTGGCTCAGATACTGAAGGTGCTTCATGTAGTCAGCGCCGAAGGGCAGACTCTCGCCGTAGTAGCGGTGCTCCGCGAACACCACAAGCGCCTTGAACTTGTGCGCGTTTTCCCACATGAGCCCCGTGTGGTTGGCGTACAGCGTCACGTCGCCCTCGTTGCCCGTGTAGAAGAAAAGCGGCGCCTTGCGGTCCGACGGGTCCCAGAACTGCGTGTTGAGCAGGTAGCGCATCTTGTAGGTGGCTGCCAGGCCGCTCGAGTTGGTGGCGTTGTCGCTCGTGGCGCCCAGCCAGCTGAAGTGGTCGATCTTCTGCTCGATCCACTCGACCGAGCAGTTGGACGCGTCGGCGCGAATGCGGGGCAGCTGCTGGCGCTTGGCTTGGTCTAGCGCGCTCTGCGGGATCGTGTCCATGTTCTCCGTGTGGATGAGCACGAGCACGCCCAGGAAGATGGCGGCGCCGGCGAAGAGCACCACTCGCATGGACATGATGCGCACTGTTCCAGGAAGCAGGTAGAGGTGAGCACAGCTATAGAGACGAGGGCAGCTACAGTACGTACGCTTGGCGTAGTTGACGGCGCGCAGTAGCGGCACGCGGCGCCAGACCGACGCGGTCGTGTGCGCGTCGGGCGAGTTGAGCAGCCGAGAGCTCTCGTAGGACGGCATGCCTGACAGTCGCAGCTCCGAAGGCGGACTGGGCTTGGCAAAGGCGGTGGCCGAGGCCGCAGAGGAGACAGAGGCAGTCGGCGAAGGCGTTGGCTCTTCCATGTTACTCACGCGCCCTCTCCTCACGCGTCGCTGCGTCCAGTCAGTGAGTCAGTCAATCGCCCTTTGACGGCCATGGAGCGGGCGCGACGGCGCGAAGGGACCAGTCACTTCACCCGGATCAGATGGCACTAACGCGAGGGAATACGCCAACACTCACCCATTTGACAACACGACGACTGGGTTGGGTGATGGACCGTTTTGCAACACTTGTGGGTCGGTTGCAAGTTGAATGAGACACATGTGGCACGACCAACCCACACGAGTGAGGTGCAAAGCACGCGCAGGCACTTCTCCATTCGGCCGCAGGATCTCGTCAGCATGCACTACAAGACCCATGTGCCCGCGCGCTTCTCTGTGGAGGACCAGATGTCCGAGGTAACACGCGCAACTGAGAGCGGAGGCGAGCTGTTGGCTGGCTGGACTGACCCATTGGCTCTGTCTGGGTCAGGCGCTGTCGTCTCTGGAGCTCATGGGCCCTCGCCAGCGCAAGAACTTCCTCAAGCTCTTCCGCAAGTACTCCAAGAACAAGAAGGACGTGATCGACTGGTGCGTCTCTTTGTCCTTGCGCGGACTGTGCTGTTGAGACTCACACGTGTGCGGCCATTGATAGGAACGCGGTCAAGCCGCCGTCGCCCTCGATGCTGCTGTCCAGCAGCTCTCTGGAGAGCTGTCCGAACGACATCAACCTCAAGCACGAGCTGCTGGACAAGCTGGTGATCCTCAAGCTCAACGGTGGCTTGGGCACGACGCTGGGCTGCGAGGGCCCCAAGAGCGCCATTGAAGTGCGTCAGGACCTGTCGTTCCTTGACCTGACTGTGCGCCAAGTGGAGGTGCGTGAGTTTATGTAGACCATGGCGATGGGATCCCGTCCCTCATGCCTCGTATCCCATGTGTGAGCAGTACCTCAACAGCATGTACGGCGTCGACGTGCCGCTGGTGCTCATGAACTCGTTCAACACGCACGAAGAGACCGTGCGCATCATCCGCAAGTACCGCATGCACAACCTGAGCATCCACACGTTCAACCAGGTGCGTTGCGCTCGTTCTCCTGCGCGTGGGTTAGTATCAAAAGCACTAACGATCTCCATTGGCAGAGCTGCTACCCGTTTGTGAACAAGGAGACGATGCTGCCGCTGCCCACGACCAAGTACGACCGCTCGACGCGGGACAAGTGGTACCCGCCAGGCCACGGCGACATCTACAACGCGCTGTTCGAGTCGGGGCTGCTGGAGAACCTCATCCACCAGGGCAAGGAGTACATCTTCATCTCGAACGTGGACAATCTGGGCGCGACCGTGAACCTCGACATGCTGTACCACATGATCAACGAGGACTCGGAGTTCGTCATGGAGGTCACGGACAAGACCCGCGCCGATGTCCAGGGTGGCACACTCGTGAGCTACCGCGACAAGCCGCATCTGCTCGAGATCAGCCAGGTGCCCAAGGGCCATATGGACGACTTCCGATCCATCAACAAGTTCCAGACGTTCAACACGAACAACCTCTGGGTGAACCTGCGCGCCATCCAGCGGCTCGTGGCGCAGGACATCATCGACATCGAGCCGCTCGTGTCCTTCCCGACGGTCAAGAACACCAAGGCCGTGCAGCTCGAGACCGCGGCCGGCGAGGCCATCCAGTTCTTCAAGAACTTCATCGGCGTCAAGGTGCCGCGTTCCCGCTTCCTGCCCGTCAAGTCCTCGTCCGATCTCTTCCTTGTGCAGTCGAACCTGTACCAGATCAAGCACGGTAGTCTGCTCATGAACCCGGAGCGCTCAGTCTCGACCATCCCGATCGTCAAGCTCGGCCTCGAGTTCCAGAGCGTCAAGGAGTACGCCGCTCGCTTTGAGCGCGGTATCCCCAACATCCTGGAGCTGGACCATTTGACTGTGGCGGGCGATATCAAGTTCGGCTCGGACATCGCACTCAAGGTGCGTTTACTGGTGCAATTGCTGGCTGCTTTAGATGTTTATGGTGTTGACGCTGTGGTTATGTAGGGAACTGTCATTCTGGTCGCGAACGAAGGCGCCCATATTGATCTGCCTGACGGCACGGTGCTGGAAGACAAGGTCGTGACGGGCAACCTGCGCATCTTAGATCACTAGCAGAGGACAACAGAGGAGGAAGGAAGATGGATATGTATATACGCACTGTTAGCACGAGACGACACGAGTCGGGTCAACATGAAAGAATTCTGCCTGTTTCTGGCTGTGTAGTGCTGCGATGTTGTGGCTGTGGACGAAGAGAGAGCGAAAGCAATGCGATCTCTCTTGTGAATGGGAATAAATGGGGATGGCTCAGTAGACTGCCACGACGTGTTTGCAGATGGGGCAAATGCGGTGGTGCATGAGCCACTGGTCAATGCACTCGCGGTGGTAGAAGTGCAGACATGGGAGCGCGCGCACTTCTTCCTCCGGCGCGTATTCTGTGTAGCACACAGCACAGCTGTTCATCATACAATATCAGTCCCAGCACCACCGGAATGCATCAATTGATTGGCATGGAGACGTACAGCGTGTTGTAGGTCGGGTCTTCCGACGTGGTTGTCGTGTCCTCAGTGCGCTCACGCACGGCGTACTTGAACGTGGGCAGCGCCATGATCTGCGGGTACGGGAGTCCGTCCCATTCCTCCGTCTGTGGTGACAAGAGTCAGTGAGAGATTGCCAGGACATGGAATCTGCTGCTTTTGCTACCTCGATCTGCTGCGAACGAAGCTCATTGATGCGACGCAGCAGCGATAGGAAGCGGCGCTTGTTCTGCGCCTCCTGCTCCTCTGGAGAGAGCGAAGTGTTGGGCGCCGGGTGCAAAAGCTGCCGAAGCACATCTTCCGCCACACTGCACAGCATGAGAACAGAGTCAAGCCAGTCTCCATAGCCAACAGTAGAGCAGCTCGGCAGTCGTACCTTCGGTCTCGGGGAAGCGCGACCGAGTTGCGCAGCGCCTCAATGTATTCCCAGTCGAGCTCTGCGGTGACGCTGGGCTGGGGCTGGCTCTCGGCCTCGTCGATGTCGGCCGCCGCGATGGAGATCAGGCCGGTGGGCGACACCTGCGACTGCAGAGGCGACAGGTTGTCCAGGTCGTCCACGTTCAGTGCGGCCACGTTGCCCACATCCATAGGCTCCAGGTGCAGCGCCAGCTGCGGCAGCGTGCGGCGCAGCGACGAGAGGCGGCGGCCTGTCGGTGGTGAGACTTCATCCAGCGCCGTCACCACCGCGTGCGGCTTCTTGTCGAGCTCGTCTTCCGGCATGTTCTCCATCTCGGCCTCGCGGATGGCGCGCGCGATCTCCTGCGCGCTGGACGTGTCGTCCTGCCAGTAGCTGGAGATCTGCGGATCGGCGCGTGGCTGACAATAATCAAACGGTCATAGTGACGTCAATATGGACTCTTGGGAACAGCAACTGCCATGAGGAGGTAGCTCTGTGTGTGTAGATTATATTGGTATGATCTGAACTCACGTGCTGGGCCTGTGGCATGCGCGATCCAAAGAGCGAGCGGAGGAACATGGCTGCTCGCTTGCTGTGATTCCTTCTGTCTTGTGAATGGGCCAAATGGCAGCGGCTGGAGAGGCAGTGCTTGCGTGCCAAAACACGGTGCGCTCAACTGCAGCTTCCATACAAACGTTCAAGTTGAAGGTTACAAAACAAGGTGCGGCCTGAGAACACTTGATTGACGTGCGGCGTCCCTCCAGCGGGAGATGAGATGGATCGTTCTCAGTCGTACTGGTACATGGCTGGATGCGTCTCCATGGAGCCCACAGCCGCCGCCTCTGCCGCTGCGTCCTGCTTGCGCTTGGTCTCCATGCGGTGGAAGGCCTTGACGAGCGTCTGGAAGGCCTTAAGCCACTGCGCAAAGCCCAGCAGCTCCACACGCACACCGTCCTTGGTGTGGCCCGAGGAGCTGAACAGCAGCTCCGTGAAGCGGTGCAGGTACTGGCTGGCGCGTGGTAGACCGATGGCGCTGTCGTCCTGGTCCAGCGGCGTGAGCAGCTGCTCCAGATGCGCGTCGAACGCGTCCACGCTGGCGAACTCCTCGTTCACGTCGATGGCGTTGAGAAGACTCGTGAGCTTGGTCTCCATCTGCCCGTCGTCCGTCGTGCTCTGCCGCGACACGACCACGACCGAGTGCGTCGGGTCGATGTTGAACAGCCGCCGCTCCTTGCTCACGTTGGGGCCGCTCAGCGCGTCGCGCATGCGCACAGAGCCCACGAGGCCGCCGCGCAGCGACCGGAAGAGCGTGGCCAGCTTGGCCTCGAGCGTCTTGCAGTACGTCACGGTGGCGGACTGGGACTTGGCCAGCTTGACGCTCGTGTGCAGCACTTCGTCTGGGGCTGGCAGCACGAACAGCACCAGCGGCACGCAGCGGCCGGGCGTGAACACGCTGACGGCGCGCTCGCTGCCGCCCTTGTCTCGCTTGGCCGACGCCTTCTGGGACGACGCGGCGGCCAACTGCGCCACCACCTGCTGCTTCTCGGCGGCGAAGGCGCGCGCGTGCTTGAGAACGTTGGTCGTGAAGCGCGCGTTGGGCTGCACCACGAACACCATGTTGCAGCTGGAGAACAGCAGCACCTCCAGCTTCAACGCCGACGCCTGGCTGTCGTGCTCCTCTTGAGCTGCTTGGGCCTGCTCCTGCGCATCCAGCGCCAGCAGGAAGACGCTGCGCTTGCTCTCGTCGTAGAACAGATAGATCCCTCCGCTGTTCGCGCTCTTGTCGCTCTGCCGCAGATCGTCCGCGATGAATGCGCATCGGCCGATGATGCGGTTGGCGAAGGCGCACGCCATCTCCGGCGCCGTGCCGCTCGTGCTCACGATGCCCACGACCACGGGCTTGACGCCCAGAGCCTGCACGGCCTGCAGCACTGGCGACTGCGCCAGCGCCCGCGACGCCTCCGGGAAGATGCGCACGGGGCCAGAGCCGCAGATCTCCAGAGACAGAGGCGCGGAGATAGAGGTCTGTGAGGAGGCGGAGGACGGCGCGTGGCGGGAAGAGGACGCAGAGCCATTGCCATGGCGCCCATTACGTCCGACCGCCATAGCTCCACATGCAAAAAGCACGCGTCCTAATTTAGCACCGTTCGATTAGGGTCAGGTCCTATAATTAAAGGCGTACTGTAGGCTCAATGGCGATGGTGATCATGGCGCCGACTTCGGGATCTTGAGCGGTCGTGGCGGTGGCGCTTGGAGCTTTCCTTGTGTTTTGATGCCTCACGCTCTCCTTCGTCATGATCTCTGGAACGGTGTCTGTCTGGGGAGGGAGACGACCGCCGTCTCTTCTTGCTCTTCTTCTTGTGCGATTTCTTCCGTCGCCGGCGCTCGGAGTCCGAATCCGAGTCGGATTCGCTGTCGCTGTGACGCTTCTCCTTCTTCTTGGACTGCTTCTTGAGCTTCTTGAGCAGAAGCTTCTTCTCCTTGGACGATAGACTGGCCAGAAACGCCTTCTCTGGGTCGGAGGAATCGCCTTCGTCATCCGATGGCAGAATGTCGTACGTCTCAGCTGCTCCGTTCTAACAGCACAGCACTTGATCAGTCCCAGTGTACTCATACACAGCAATAACGTGTGCAGACTACGGATCCTACCAGCTCAAGAGGCAGAGCAGCCTTACGCAGCACGAGCTTGGTGGACTGGTTCATCTTGTTCACGTACGTCATCGGGTCTTCCATGGCACGACGTGCAGCATCTAATGGCCAGAGCACAAGAGGAATGATCAGTCAGTCCAACCCAGGCACCATAACATAGAAGTGGCCAGCTGCAATGCTTACCATGGGGATTAAAATCGCGCAATGAGCACTCGCGATCGCCCGACTGGTGTCCCCACTCGCCACAGCGAACGCAGCGCACGTTGCGCAGCTGCACGCCCATCGGTTTGAAATTCACCTTGACAGAGTCGGTGTACGCGCCTTCCACTGGAGCGTCTTTCAGGAACGGGAATCGCTCTGCAAGATCAGAGAATGGTCAGTAAATGCTGCTCCTGACGCAGGAATGGTTACGCACCCACTTGGTCCTTGATGGTCAGGCTTTCGTCCGGTCGCCGACCAACATACCGCTCTAGATTGCGCTGCATGTCTCGAGGATCTTCGCTGCCCTTTCGCTTCTCCATCTTCCGCCGGAACTCTCGCACAGCGTCATCTAAGAAGCACGGAGCTCAATCAGTCGCTCCTTCTTGTTTCCTGATTGCGCCATGCTATAGCTATGTACCTTCCGTCATCTCACTGGCAGCCGCCTCGTCGACCTTCTCCAGTCCTGGCGGCGGCGCGTACATGAAGCCGACCTGCTGTGTCTGCATGCGACGCATTGCGTCCGCATCTCCCTTGGCCGCCGCGATCTCCTGGAAGCGCTGCAGATCTGCGCTCTTGCGGATCTCAGCCGCCGCGTCTCTCTCCTTCTGCTCCTTGTCCTTGGCCTTCTGCTCCGCTATCCAGATCCGCTTCTGGTTGGTCTTGTTGGACGGATGCCAGCCCTTCATGTTGAGGAACTTGAGCGACATGGTGGCCCAATTGACTTCCGACGAGCAGCTCTTCCCAAATGGCGGCGCGTTAGGTACGCAGTAACTAGATGCGAACTTTACAAAGCGGTATATTACCGGTAAGTTATCCAAATGTGTACCTATGTGAGCCCTTGAAGCTTGACGCGCAGCCATGGCAACGTGAGCTGGGCGCCCAGCGGCTGCGGCTGCACGGCGCAGGGCAGCTTGAGCTGGAGCAAGTACTTCCCAGGCACGAACACCGTGAGCGTGGAGTCTGAGACGTCCACAGCCATGGGCTCCGAAGGAGACGCCACCTTGGGCAGAAGCACGGCCACCACCAGCTCCTTCTCCCGACTACCTGAGCGCAGCTCGTAATGTGGAGTCTCCAGGCCACCCACGCTTGCGTTTTGAGCACCTTTCTGCTCACTGTTTGGCCTTGTTGATGTACGTTGCGCTTTACGCTGAGCTGCAGCCTGGTCCTTGGACATCACCGTGCCATTTCGGAACTCTCGACCAAGCGCATCTGTTAGATACAATTCCAAGTCATCATCCAGACGCGTCTCCAGAGTCTGCAGGTCTCCAGCCTTCAGTTGCACGCGACGACTGCTGTCGCTGCCCTGGATGGCGTACATAAAGCTGTTGGCGCGAGACCAGGACGTCTCTCGCTTGCCTTCTTCGTGCAGATGCGAAGCCGCGCTGAACGGATTCTGCTGGGGCAGCAGCAGCATTTTCGATCCGATGATACGCGATTGCACTGCGAACTCGCCATTCATGTCAGCGTAGTCGTTTGCGCACGTGAAGATCGCTGGCAGATTCGAGTCGGCGATTGCGTATAGATCTGGCAGCCAGCCGAAGAGCAGATCATGGCGATTCGTGTCCACGAAGTTACCAAAGCCAGCGTTGTACGCAATGACGATCGTGTTGCTTGGCGTGCAGTCGCTAGCCGCCTGCGTGTCCTGGAAATTGCGAAATGTGCCTCGGAAATGCTGCACGCGCATGGATTTGGGAAGATTCTGCTTCGTCGTCGTGCAATTGGGATCGACCTCAGGGCCGATGAACCAGAGCACGATCGACCGCTGAGGGAAGCAATGTGCGATCTCACTCCAGTAATCCGTGATCATCCAGATGCGCTGCTCGGCCTTGCGTGTGGCTCCAAGTACGAGGATGTGCGTCCTCTCATGACCAGTCTGACTTAGCAGACCCAGTTGATGCGCCACATGCACGAAGGAGACGGAGAAGCTGAGCGCATCCAGACAAGACGGGTCCTTCGTCGCCAAGGCAACGAGATCATTGCCTCTCGTCTGCAGATAGCTGCTCCAGCCTTGACGCAGGTCCACACCCAGAGGCAGCTCTGCAGTTGCGACGCTTGGGAACGCAGGCAGACGAGGGAACTGCTTGGACTCGAGCCAGCGGAATGAGCCGCTGTACATGCCGTCGCCTCGCGTGTCCAGCTTCAGATCCGCATGCTGTCCTTGCTGTTGTGATGCATTAGCTGAAGCAGCAGGAGCCCGTCGCTGCTTCTTACCGCCCATGGCCGGCGATTGCTTATGTCGCGCTTCAATGATCCACGAAAGGGCGTAATCCGGAAAGATCCTTCGGAAATTACAAATACAGCCTCATTTATATCACATATTTACAGAATCCATCTGGTGCAGTTGGATTTTTTCGGAGTCCAACGTGCCACGTTGCAACTCGACTAAACCAAAAACGGCATCAAGTCGACTTGGGCGGTTGCAGCTTGAGGGGGCGACCGGGGGGCGGTTAGCCCCAGAGCCGAGGGAAACGCATTACGCGCGCGAAGATATCAGGCCCAAGCTCCCAGTCCGCATCTGCTGCTTTAACGGCCACGTAACGGAGCAAGGACTCAGGACCCAGCACTCGAGAGCGCACAGGGAGATAGACCTCTCTCTCCTCTATCTGTCGACCCCTTCCTCGCTTCTCTGCGCTTCTGGGGACGCCGATAGACGCGAGCCATGGCGGACCACGCGAGGCGCAAGGGCCCAGGTCCCACGGCGGCCACCACGCGCGCCAACTACCTGCCGCTGAGTGGCCAGCCTTCGCCTTACGCGCAGCAGCAGCAGCAGACGTACGTCTACCAGCAGAACCCGTACAAGCAGGCTCAGCAGGCGCAGCAACAGGGCAGAAGCGGCTTTTCGGCTAGCGCGCAGGCACAGTCTCGCTACGGACGCGACAATAAGGCGCCGGTCCGCGCCCAGAAGCCCGCTCCAGCGTCGTCCAAGATGGGCATCAAGAGCGGCATGACTGTCGAGGTAAGGACCACAGAGGAATCTAGAGGAAACGAGCGCGTGCTGACTGATGCTGGTGTTCTTTAGGACCTGAAACGACTCACGCAGAAGCGCATGCAGCAATCGGCAGCTGCAGCCACGACCCCTACGGCTTCAGCACAGGCAGCTCCAGCTCCTCAAGTGGCCAGTGTCGTCCAAGAGAGTCTTCACGCGCGGCCAGCCACGCCCACGCACGCTCCAGTCGCGGCGGCGGCACCAAGTCCGATCATTCCGAAGACTGGCATGTCGGTTCAGGAGCTCAAGCAGCTGACCACGCTGCGTCTGGCGTCCCAAAATGTCCCGCTGCACCAGAGCGAGATCACGGGCCTAGTGAGCAAGACCGTGCTGGCCAATGCCGCCAAGTCCCACTACCGTGACAGCCTGCGCAACTCTTTGACGTCTGCTACATTGCCCAAGCGCATGCCCGGAGCCAATCCTGGCCGCACGAACCAGCTCGCAAGCCCTGCGCATTCCGCTGTGGAAGTGCGAGGCCATCGTAGTCGGTCCCGCAGCTCCACCTACGCCAAGACTGTGGACGCCACCGCCGACACGACTCCGAGTCGATACTCGTACAGTGGCCAGTCCATGGAAGAGTTCCTTAACTTCGACGGCGGACGCAGCGCAAACAACTCCAGCTCCTCCCAGGAAACGGACACGTACACTCGGCCATCTCTGGAGCTCGATCTTTACGATGAGGTAGGTCGATGGCTGCTGTAGACATGGCACTTCCAGTCGCTGAGTACTCATTGCTATCCCAATCTCTACGTGTAGCCACGCAATTCGCTTCAATTCCCAGACGATTCGTTTCCTCCGCCGCCTCCAGTGGACGAAAACGGAGCGTTCGTGTCCACGTCACTCCCGTCGTGGTCGCCTCCACCATCCCGCGTTAAGAAGCTGGATACAACACCGGTACGTCTTGCTATTGTGTTTTGCCAATTGCATGGCGCCTATGCTAACTGGATCCATTGTCTTCGGCAGGTTTCGTTTTACAACCAGCAGACTTCATACTACAACATTGCATCGAAAGAAGAAAACACGGCGCAAGACCAAAATGCCGTGATCGCACCTCCGCCAGGATTCTCTCGTCGTCCTTCAATGACTGTTCCGTGGCAGGTGGCAGAAGCCGTGCTGAATACTCCGCAGACCGTGAGCAACCGCAAGCAGCTCGTATCGCCAAGCCCAGCATCAAAGAAGACGCTTGAGCCAGAGACGTACAACATGTTTGCACAGAAGCCTGCTGCTCGTGCTGCTAGTGATGGAAACAGCACTGGTGGTGGTGGACTCAAGTCTCCTGCCGCAGAAGCTGCAGCACAACTTGGTGCCCCCCGTGGTCGAAAGAGTTCGTTGTCAAATATCACAGCCCCGCCACCGGCTCCAGTAGCAGGTGCTGGTCCTCAAGGACTAAATGCAGCAGCTCGCCGAGGAAGTTTCGGAAACGCAGCCGAGTTTTTCAAATTTCGCCGACGCAGCAAGAGTCGCCTCGAACTCGCTCGTGACGTGGCTGGCAACTTCGTTAACAACGATTTCGTGTTCCCCAACTACGGCACTAGCGGTACCATGCCTGGCATTGATGAACGCCGTGACGAAGCTCAAGATACGCTGTCGGTTCTGGCCCAAGCTGATGAGACTATCTCTGACGCCAGTTCTTCCTCTTCCGACGACGGAGAGTCTAGTTCTCAAGATTACGATGATGATGAGCTGGTGCGCATCACTGGCGGATACGAAGACCCATCGGAGCTGAGCGGAAACTTTGTTTCCTTTTACCACTCGACTGGCGGAGGCCGCGGGGGTCGTGAGCTGAGCGGTCTCTCTGCCCTGTCGATCCCACCGCCACCTCCTCCGCCGATGACGGATGAAGACGATGATGCTTCTACGACTTCGTCGAAGGGTCTGCCGATGATGAGCCCCAACGGTGTGCGTCTCCGCAAGGTTGCTGAGCTGGCCCGACGTGGCAGCCTGAGCAACGAAGACAAGACCCGTGCAAAGGATGAGATCATCCAGAGCTCATTGGGCATTGGTGCTAGCAATGCTGCGCGGATATTCTCGTCGAAGATGGGTGAACGATCCATGTCCATCGGAGACCGCCCTCCCGTGTCTCCATCCATGTTTGCGCCGTCAGCTGCTCCGCCCCGCAACACCCCCAAAGCGACTATGACCAAGTCTCTAACTCCAGGAGCCGGTATCGTGCGTAGCTCGTCGTCGTCTGGTCTGGCTGCGCTGTCTCCATCAAAGCAAGTGCAAGCGAGTCCCACGAGCAGCTCCGGTTCCCGAAAGACTCTAGGTAACGACTCTGCTGACGGCAGCAACAACAGCAACACTGTGGGAACACTCGAAGAGCGACTCGCTGCTGCGGCTCAGCGCGTGGCCGATTGCGTGGGCAAGGGCGACATGGTGGGCTTCCAGCAAGCCATGAGCGAGCTCGACTGGCTCCGGAACGAGGCCAACAGCCTGATGCGCGGCTGAGCTGTGTTAATTCCTTCCTCCTTGTCCCACGCAGCGTAAGTACCAGACGTCGTCTCTGTGCCGTTTGCTGCTGCTCGCAGGTGGTTGAGTATGTTCGTAAGAGAGCTCTATCTGTATATAACAAGCCAACCAACACACATGCCATCATTTGTTTCTCAGAGCAAGATCTTGTATTTCTCTGTCGACGGCACTTGGTTCACTGCCACGCGGCCGTCGTACGACACGGACGCGAAGAGCCACGAGTCGCTCACGGCCCAGGTCACAGCGTAGACCGAGTCCTCGTGCTCCTCGTAGCTCTTGACCTTGGTGTCCACGACGTCGGCGCTCGTGGACGAGTCGTTCATGAGGTCCTGGTCGTCCAGCTCCACGATCGGAGCCGACGAGATGGACGACACGCGCCAGAGCGCAGCCGTGCTGTCGGTGCTGGACGAGAGCACGAGCTGGTCGTGGAAGCGGTTGTAGCGCACACTGCAGACCCAGTGGCTGTGCGCGCTGAGTGCCAGCAGCGGCGTGCGCACGTGGCGCAGGTCCCAGAACTTCATCTTGCCATCGTCGCCGCCGCTCACGAGGCAATGCGGCTTGTTCGGGTTGTAGTCGATGTCTAAGACCGTCTGCAGATGCGCCTCGGGGATTGCGAAGGCCACGTCATTGCCGCGTGTGTCCCACGTCTGGATGGCGCCGCCGAAGGCGTACGAGAGCAGATGCGTGTGGTGCGGATCCCATCGCGCGGCACCGATGGAGCTGCTCGGATCGAGCGACAGGTCCAGCTCCAGTCGGCCCCGCGCTTCCACCGCCTGGTCCGCGAGGCTCCATGTGCGCAGGACGTTCCCGTGGGCTGAGGCCAATGCCGAGGGGCTGGATTCGTCCGCTGCGTTCCACACGACGCTGGAGACCGGCAGCTTCTGCGCAGGGATCTCTGCCACGGCCACGAGCGGAGACGCATCCCCCTCTGGCTGCGGATCCTCCAGGCCGCCCATGCGCCAGAGCGTGGCCTGCGTCGTCGTCTGGCCCTGCGTCTTGCCGCACGTGACCACGAGGTCCTTGGCGAAGGGACTGGGCGAGAGACTCAGCACCTGCGCGTCGTGCTGGAAGGAGCGGACGACGCTCAGCTCGTTGGCTGCGGTGTCAAAGTCCAGCACCAGGAGCTGTTATCCCAAACGCATCGGTGACATTAGAAGTCTTCATGCAGAGAGAGATACATGATCCAATGGCCAAGCGCACCTGATTCTGCTGCTGCAGTGACGTCGTGCCCACGAGGAACTGCACGCACTCCTTCTCGCCCAGCAGCGCGTCCATGCTGCGCACCTACAGAGCGGAGGAGGAGGTCAGGCTACTCAGTCATTGGGCTCCGCACACAGACAGAGAGACGTACGCGACTGCCGACGTCGTGCATGCAGCCAGCATTGCTGCCCAGCATCTTGGCTCTTGGAATGGGTCAATGAGCTGTTCGTCCAATTATTGTGTCTCTTTCGGTACCATCCTTCCAATTGCCCAGCCCAGTCATACTGAGCGCAAGTGAGTATGAGTGGGGCGTCGGACGAGGCCGTGGCGGCCGCCGAAGCCTTCAAGGCCGACGGCAACGCGCAGCTGGCGGCCAAGAACTATGCCGGCGCCGTGGAGATGTACTCGCGCGCCATCGACCTGGACCCGGACAACGCCGTGTACTACAGCAACCGCTCGGCCGCGTATCTGGCCATGGGCGACGCTCGCGGCAAGGCACTGCGCGACGCCGAGAAGTGCATCGAGCTCAAGCCCGAGTGGTGGAAGGGCTACAGCCGCAAGGGCGCGGCCGAGCACGCGCTGCAGCGCTTCGACGCGGCGCGTGCCACGTACAACCAGGGCCTGAAGCTGGATCCGGACAACGCGTCGCTGCTGGAAGCCGCCGAGGACGCGTACAACGCCGGCCAGAAGCACTCGCAGATGCTGCGAGACCAGGCCAAGGAGAAGGAACGGCAGCGCAAGGAGGCGGAGGAAGCAGCCGCAGCTCAAGCAGCTGAGGAAGAGAAGAAGAAGGCGGAGGCGAAGGCAAAGGCGCCGCCTCCGGACGATGAAGACGCGCTGCTGGCCGAGTTCATGACGGAGGTGCAGGAGCTGGAGGAGCAGACCAACTGCATCAAGAAAGAAGAGAAGAAGGAGAAGCCGCCCGTGGACTTTGGCGACCCGGAAGGCCAGCTCACGCGGCTGCTGCAGGACCACTTCCAGTGGATCAACCTCAATCCGTTCCGCGTGCTCATGCTGGACACGGACGCCACGGAGGAGGACATGAAGCAGCACTACCGCAAGATCTCGACCATGGTGCATCCGGACAAGTGCCGCCATCCGCGAGCACGCGAGGCCTTCGAAGGTATTGGATAGAGGGACTCAGACGCCTGAGCTGATGTGGGTCTAACGCTCGTGCTTTCTTTGCTGCTGCAGAGGTGACCAAGGCGTACAACCTGATCACGCAGGAAGACCGACGCAAGACCTGCATCCGCGTGATCGAGAGCACCACAGACAAAGTCAAGAAGGAGCGCGAGCGGAAGCTGAAGAAGGGCGTGAAGGAGGCGGAGCTGGGCGATCTCAATGACGAGGTGGAGAAGGCGGTGCTGCGGGCCTTTGCTGAGATGGAGAACCGTCGTCTGAACCTGGAACGACGCGAAGTAGCGCAGCGTCGACGAGAGGCTGAGCATGCCGAGAAGGAGCAGGAGAAGGTAGGCTGGCTCTGCTTGTCTGAAAGAGAAGAAATCATCACCATCGTGCTTCTGTTGGCTCGCTGTAGCTGGTCGAATCGTTCAAACGCGATCGATCGTGGGCAGAAACGGACCGACGGGAGCATCGTGTCGGCAATTGGCGAGACTTTCAGAAGGAAGGCAAGCGTCGGAAGACACCGGAGGCAACTGGATGGAAGCCTGAGAAGCTGGTACGTGGACTTCTGATTGGTAATGTCTACTTGAGAGCGAATCACTGACACATTGGGTGCTTCAGGATGAGGAGAAGAAGTTTGGAGTCGTGGACAATGACGAGTACAAGCGCAACTGGAAATAAATTACTCCTCTTCTTTTTTAAAAGTGGTCCACGTCCATCATGCTCTGGTCCTGCGGCATTGCGCTGGGATGGTGGCCAGTCGCCGTCGGTGGGAACTGCTGGTGCTGCTGGTGCTGATGTTGGTAGTAAAACTGCTGTTGATGCTGTTGATGGAGAAGCATCTGCTGCTGCTGCTGGATGTAGAGCTGCTGTTGTTGCTGCTGATGGTAGAAATGCTGCTGCTGCTGTTGCAACTGGATCTGCTGCATCTTTTCCGAGAGGAACTGGTCCAGCGTCTGCACAGCTTGCTGCCGATTTGCCTCCTTTCTGTTGTCACACATTTGAAGACAAGCTGTGAGCAAATCCTGTCAGCAATGGAGCTCCAGATTGATCGTTAGTACCCGTAGATCGACAGCGTGGCGACAGAGGTCACTGGGCCATTCTCCAACGAGGCGACCGACGGCAGCACGATGTACGTGTCAGTGAACTCCTGGAACTGCCGCATGGTCTCTCCGTCGCTGCCATGCAACTCAGGCAGCAATGTGCGCGGCACTTTGTAGTACGTGACTTCGGACAGGTCGATCGCCTTCTTGGGCCTGGCTGGTTGCGAATCCTCCGCCGCCATTTCGCTCTTCACCGGCTCTACTGCTGTCGCCTCGTTCTCACGTGGCGCTTGCTGATCCATCGGTGCTGAACCTGATAACGAGCGAGCGCTTTTGGGGCGTGGCTTGGGAGCGCTGGCGGCGGAGGACGCAGCTGAGACAGCAGCCAACGGCTTGGGGTCTGGACGGTGACGGAAGACGCGCTCCATGGCAGGCGCGTTGGGGCAGAACTCGCGACCGACGAACGTGAAGTCGATGCAGTGGGAGCGCACCCAGTTCTGCGTCAGCGTCCGGCCGTGGAACTTGCGCTAGCACAGACAACAGGCCGAGTGTTTAAGCTGAGCTGGTAGCTAACAACTGAGCCCGACTGAGTACTCACTCGGTTCGAGACGTGGTCGCGGAACATGTCGGTCGTGACGATGAATCCATCATGCTTGACTGCGTAGTCGATGACATAGAAGTCGTCATGCGCCTACAAGGTGAAGAGCGTCAGAAGGCTGGCCCTGCTGTAGCTATAGACACCGAGCCTGCAATACCTGCGACGGCGTGAGCGTCACGTGGTCCTTTTCCACGAGCGTCTTGAGCAGCCCCCAGTCGTCCGTCTCCATGGCGCCATTGCCTCCGCCTCCGTTCACAGGCTTGACGTTCAGCCAGAAGTTGGGCACGAAGGCCACGCACTTGAGGCCGCCGGCAGCGAAGGCGGACGGCGCGAGCGAGTGGAAGTAGTCGATGGCCGCCGCCAGCAGCGGGATCGAGGGCTTGCCGTCCTTCTGGCACGCCACATTGGCTCCGTCAATGACCACGCACACACTACGACCAGCAGCATGCGCAGACACATAGAGACACAGAGGTGACAGTCAGAGGCCTGCGTTAGGGAGAGACAAGGCGGCTGGCTTACGTCGAGGCCGCCATGTGGGCTTCTGGGCTCCCGATTGAGTATGACGCTCTCAGCGATTGGCCAAAAAGGTGCGTCGCTTCAATAGTAGACCAACTCATCCCAAAACAAGGTGGGATCCAATTGAACGCACCTGGTTTTGGAGCCAAATGCTTGTCATGGAGCCAATGGAGCCGATGGAGACGGAAGGGTCCTTTGTAGCCCACGTGCGGCATCTGGAGGGCGACGCGCACCTGCGACTGCAGCTGCGTCTGCACGGAGACGCCAAGTCGCTGGTGCGGCCCGTGGACGAGAAGCTGGACAAGATCCGCGTGCGTCTGCAGCTGCTGGCCGCCAAGCTGCCTGGCGCCGTGATCAAGAAGCAGGCGCAGAGCAGCAAGAAGAAGAAGAAAGGCAACAAGCAGCAGCAGCGCAGCGTCATGGAGAACGTGCAGGCGCAGAAGCAGGTGCCCGTGCGCTTCTTCACGGCCCAGGGAGACGAGGTCGCGGGCAAGAGCGAGTGCATCGGCGACGCCTTCACGCGCATCTCGCGGCTCACGATCGGCCGCGACGCGTACCTGGTGGTGCGCAACCATCCGCTGGTGCTCTCCATCTCTGTCATCGACCCCGTCATTGCGGGTCTCCCCCGCGAGCCCATGGCCGAGACCGAGTTCTGCACGCCAGACGAGTGTCATTGGCAGTGGTTCCGCATCGACCAACGCACCGGCGAAGAGCAGCTCTGCGCCACGACACGCCGCTTCACACCGCACGAGCGGGACGACGTGGGCTGCCGCTTTCACATCGTGTGTCGAGCGCCAGTGCAGGACGTCGACGCCGTCGTGGATATCAGCGAGAGCACGGCCTGCGAGGTCGTGACGACGCCGGCGAGGGCGGGCCCGGACCGATCGGTCTTCCGTCGGCGTCAGGCGCTCGCGCAAGAGCCTCGACGGCCGAACTCGCTGCGAGTGATGAGCTACAACGTGCTCTTCGATGGCTATGTGACCACGCTGCACGCGCAGACCAATCTGTTCCCGTACGTGCAGCCCGAGATGCTGCACGAGATGTACCGCATGCAGCTCGTGTACGAGGAGCTCGCGGAGAGCGATAGCGACGTGGTGTGTCTGCAAGAAATGGGCGAGAACGTGTTCCACGCGTTCTTCGAGCCCATGCTGCGGCCGATGGGCTTCCACGCGTTCTTCTCCAACAAGACCGGCACCACGCGCGAGGGCTGCGCCATGTTCGTGCGCAAAGCCTGCTTCGACGTCGTGGAGGAGCAGACGCTGGAGCTGAGCACAGCCATCAAGAGCTCGCAGGATCCAGTCATGCAGACAGTGCTGACCCAGTTCCCAGAGATCGCCAAGGGCATCGAGAAGATCCCGTCGGTCGCCCAGCTCGCGCTCTTGCGCTGTAAGCAGGACCCATCGCGTCTGCTGCTCGTGGCCAACACGCACCTCTTCTATCGCGAAGACTCGCACTTGATCCGCTTGCTGCAGACCGTCGCCATGATGAGCGAGATCGAGGCCATCCAGACAAGAGCTCAGCAGCACAGTCCGGTCTCCGTGGTGCTTTGCGGCGACTTCAACGCGTTCCCTGGCACTGCGCCCATCAAGTTCCTGCTGGACGGCGGCATCGACTCGAGCCACGAGCACTGGCAGCAGGCAACCTCGTTCAAGTGGAGCCGCTCGGCTGTAGCCACTGGATCTCCCAACGAACGAGCCAAGAAGCCGCAGCGGGTGGTACGAGGCAGCTTCGTCCACCACCTGAAGCTCCTGAGCGCCTACGGCATCCCAGAGTTCACGAACTTCGCCGGCTCCTTCGTGGGGACGCTGGACTACATCCTGGTGGACGCGCTTCGGCTCAAGGTGCAGCGCGTGTTCCCGCTCTTCTCCCGAGAGGAGGTGAGTCGCGAGGTCGCGCTTCCCAGCTCCGTCTTCCCGTCCGACCACGTCTCGCTCGTCTGCGACCTGGAGTGGACCTAATCGTGATAAAATAGCTGCCTCCATGAGCCTGCGCTGGTGTGATTGGCGCGTTATATTTGGTTGGCCTTTCATGCTCGCATTCTCTGATGAGAGAGCTCCATGCGGCGGCAGCCAAGCCGCGTCTGATGGCCGCCATGGCACGAACTTCTGCGCCTCCTAGTCCCAGCAAAGACGAGGAACGCACGCTCCAGGTCAGCGTTCTGGAGACCCCCGAGAAGCACCACCAGGAGCTGATGCAAGCCTGGACCCGCACACGACAGCTCCGACGCCATCGGACACTCGCCAAAGGCCTGGCCAGGAATTATCCGGACCAGAAGGCGAAGGAAGAGACCTTGACGTCCAAGCAGTCTCGTCACAAGGTCCAGCTGGACATGCTCCAAGCGCTTCACGGTCGGAAAGAAGCGGAATCGGACCCCGCGGACAGGCGGAAGACCGAGAAAGAGCGCAATACTCAAGTGATTGCTCCGTCGCAAGGACTCGGCGCCAAGTTTCCTCGCCATACAAGTCTGCGAAAGCAGGCAAAAGACGAAGAAGAACGTGAGGATGAAGAGAATGGCGCCGGATCGCCGATGGATTCGCCAACAAACAACGATATCGAGCGCTTTGCAGCGCTGTTGAGAACTGCAGAGACTATGGCCGCGTCGTCTTCTCCAACGGTGTTCGATCTCAGTAAAGCTGGCGGCGCCAAATCAGCGAAGAAGGCGACATCAAGCCCAGAAGAAGACTCTCTCAGTGTAAAAGCTGCTGCTGCTCCAGCTTCCACTCCCAAGCTGTACTCTACTCTGCCCTTGGACCGGACTTCTTCCCAGGCGCTTTGCGAGCTGCGCATCATGAAAGAGATCGTGATTCGAGAGCAAACGATCAAGCAGCTTCGCCACATCATTTCGCTGATCGACAGCATCGCGCAAGATCTAAGCGAGATCGCGGATCAGCAAAAGAAAGCGGACATCGCGTCATCGAGCGCCGTGGTGCCTAGTCTACTGAGACGCGGCTCCACAGTGTCGCTGCTAGTTCCGCAGGCGTCCATGCGGCGTCCTCCGTCCAGCCAGAACACCAATGCGGCTGCCTCGGAAGCCAAAATGGCAGCACTAACCGTTCAGTCTAAAGAGCTGGTAGTGAAGGCAAGCTCGCGCCTACGGCAGTTAGCGCCGCTGATTGTCACGCTGCGTGAGTCCACCGTGAGTGCTGTCGAGTCCATTTTGCAATGGAGGCAGCTTCGCCAGCGACGCTGTCGCTTCACGAACGCGCAGCCGCTGTATCGGTTCCCGTGGAAGCCACGCAAGGTCAAAAACTACCTGATGCACATGGCGATTGATCTCCAATCGCTGTTTCCATCTCCAGCGTTGGCATTTTGGCTTGGTCCAGATATCCGCTACAACCCGCTCCTGCTTCCGACTGAAATGCTGCAGGCGCTCGGTGTAGAAGTCTCGACCTTTGTGTCCACCACGTTCCTCACCGAGAGAAGTGCCAGTTGCGAAGCGATTCCAAGCCTCGCGGGCGGCTCTAGAAGCTTAGTTGGACTGGGCACGGCCCAGGCTTCGTTCGATGCATTGCGAGCTGCCGTTCAAGATGGTGAGCTCATGACGCTCAGGTCTCGCATTGAGCTGGACGACCCAGATCGAGCACGCTCCTGTCATGAAGCGCTTCAGCACGAACTGGAGCTTGAGCGACTCGATGCTCAGACCAAACACGAGGAGATGCTTCGCAAACAAGACGCGTACGATCCGTTCACGGCCATCAAAGCCAGTGGCGGGGTCGATGCCACTCTGACGAATCTGCTCGTGGGTCGAGCTCCAGAGCTGACAGACCAGCTGCGCTGTCGCCAAGAAGACACCACAAGAGCGATCATCATACACCCAGACGTGGAGGATGAAAAGCCTGAGCCTGTTTTCTTGATGCAGCGATACCAGCCTCATGAGCGTCTTCGAGTGAACGCTAAGCGGCTGCATGGCATGGTCGAGAAGCGAAACGAACAGGAACGGTCCTCGATCGAGTGCGAAGTTCGCTCAATCCCCTGTTGGGGCATGAAAAACAAGCTGCCGGGGCAGATGATGGTGCGGAAACTGAACTGGAGGCGCGTGGAAAACCAGAACGCGCGGAAGATCCAGCTCCAATTCCGTACGCATCAGCGGCGTCGTAGTATCCTGAGCAATCTCTCCAGCTTTGTGGTAGAGGCGCGACTAAGCATCGTGAACATCCAGCGCATCGCACGCGGCTTTCGAGCCAAGCAGCAGATGCAGCTCGAGAAGGAACGCATTGCATACGAGCTGCGGCGTCACGAAGCGGCTCGGTGTATCTACCACTCGTTCCGTCGCTACAAACGCCGACTTCGCCATCGTCGATCCATGACGGTGGAGTCAATCGCGCAGGCTCAGCTCATCACGATCCAGTACCAAAAGCTCCAGGAGCTGGATGGAGAAGCCGAAGGGGGCGCCGTAGATCGCTATCGTCGCGTGGGCGAAGAACGAAGACGCCAGCGAGTGGTTCTCTTGGAGCGGAAGAAGCTCGAGCAGCTTGCGCAGGAGCATCGTCGTATTGAGGCAGCGATCCGCATCCAAGCAATCTTCCGTGGCCATTTGGGCAAGTGCGCAGCCATCCGCGCTCGAAAGGAGAGGAAGACGCACATGTCAGCAGTGAGTGCCATGTGCATCCAGTCCAAGATCCGGACGTTCCTCAAGAACCAGGAAAAGCGGCGACTCCGCTTTCGCCAGGATCTCGAGCGTGTGAATCGCTCGGCTGTTCGCATCCAATCGATCTATCGTGGATACAACTCGCGCGCGACGTTGCTGTCACAGCTGGATACTTATCTGACCAACATCAAATTCGTCAACAAGCACCACGACGCGGTGTCAGGCGCCAAAGACGAGAAAAACGAAGACGAAGACGACGAAGACGATCAAGACCGACTCCCTCCGTTGTCTCGTCCACTGAGCTCCCACTCGCGTCCTTGCAGCAGCTCCAGTAGACTCAGACTTGATCAGGTGACAGTTGACTCGGCCGCTCCAAAGCTGTCCCTACCTCCAATTCGTCCTCGACCTGTCTCGCCTGTTATTGTGGCGACACCTCCGCGACGACCTTCGTTTGTACGCTCCAGCTCCAGCTCGTCTTCTGCTTCAATGGCGCGCATGGAGCTGAAATTGAAAGAGCCTGTGATCGGAGACGACTTCTGAAGTGCCTTCCACTGTGAGTAATCCTGGTTTCTTATTGATGACTATGCATCAAGAGGCGGAGTTTTAATTCGACAACGACTATACCGACCGGATCAAGACAAGTGAGCAAAGACATCCATTCGGATTGCAAACATTTAAACGTGAAGGTTCATACAGTCAACGTGGCTGATGAATACGTAAAGCAACCTAGAAAACGAAAGCAGCTGCGACCGTGACGACAAGCGACGCTGTAGCGCCTAGAGCCAAGACCGACGAGCTGGCACCGGACGTGGATGCACCGGCGGCCGCACTGCCACCGGATCCGCTTGAGATTGGGCCTGTCGATGTACTATGAGCTGACGTCGCTGAGCCTCCGCTGGTGCCTGACGTGGCGCTGCTCACCGAGCCAGAGGTGGAGCCAGACGTGGAGGTGCTTCCCATGCCTGGGTTAAACACAGAAGACGAGCTGGTGCTTCCAGACGCAGAGGAGCCGGCCGATCCGCTGCCACTGGACGACGAGAGTGTAGAACCGGCCGACATGCTTCCGGTCGTCGACTGGGCATTCCCAGAAATGGAAAGTGCCACCAAGACGAGTACAACGAGAATCGGCGACGTGAGGAACTTCATGCTTTTGGACTGGATTGGTAAGACTGGAGAGCTGGACGCTGTTGCTGAATGCTTGCAAATTGGGAAGTGAGCGATTGGGAAGCAAGGCTTGCGATGAGCGTGAGAGAGGGAGTCTTAAAGCGAGTGGGCGAACGCTCGAAACAGAACCCAGCGCTTTCAGTCTGTGGATCCACGTCCCCATTCTAATTCAATTCTACAGGAAATGCTCTTCTAAAGTGAGTTCGACTATACTGAAGGCTTCGCCTTCAAGATGCAAAACCAGAGGCTATTCGAAGACGCGAGACGTTGCATACGCACTGTCGATGGCGTTCTGGTTTCGGTTGGCTTGATTCTTCTATCGTTTGGCTTGTATGCGAATTCTCGCAGCTTCAAGCCCCGTTGGACCAGAGCTGTGGAAACCAGCGTGCGACACTCAATTGTTCTACCAGGTGCAGCGCTGCCGCCTCTCGCTCTCTCGTTCTCTGGGATTAAGCTGGACAGGCCGGTTTCGCAGGAACAGACGTCCGTCTTACTTCCGTTGGACGTGGAGCTGAGATTGTTACACACGGCAATGCAGTCACGTTACGCTGCGTTCATGCCGGCCAAGATCCAGGCCACTCATGCTTACCGGATGGAGTCTAATGGCCTGTCAACTTGATCAAGCCAGTTAGTAGTCAACGACTTCATGGGAGACACGAGCGAATGACGAACAAACAATGGAAAGCAAGGCTTTTGAATTGAAACGATATGCCAACGCGTTCCGCAATGGGCTTACGGACTCGAGAGCTGCATGAAGTACATGAGTTGTCTACAAAACAGACGCAGAGCCACTTGACGTTCAGTGGTCTGGGTAGGGAGCGGCGTCTAGAGGATGGCAGCAGCCACGGCCGAGGCCACGAGCGTGGCGGTGGCGCCCCAAGCGAAGGGCGAGGGCGCGGCGCTCTTCGATCCGGCTTCGCCCGTCGTGTTGCTGCCGCTGCCGACATCGCCCGCGCTGATGCCGCCCGACTCGCTGCCGGAGCCGGAGTCCGAGCCGGAGGTGCTGCCCACCCAAGCACCATCAGTGGATCCGGTTCCGCTCGTCGAGGCTTCGGCGTACTCGAAGAACGCCACTTCGTCTTCTTCGGCGAGCACGGGGTTGGAGAGCGCCACGAAGGCCACGGCGAGCACGAGCAGAGGGGAGAAGAACTTCATGGCGCTGGGGAGCTGGAGGAGACGGAGAGAGTGGCTAGACGCACGCGAATTGAGGAATGAACTCCAGGTGCGCCTGAACGGCGGCGGAGCGCGAGAGCGAGCGGAGGAAGGTCGGAGGAAATGAGAGGACAGAGCGCATTATGAGGCAAGGATATCGGCGACTATTGACCGCTTCTATTAGGCCTTAAAGGGGTATGTGGTATAAGAGGTAACTAGTGGAGCAAATTAATGTAGAAGGCAGATTAGAAATCATAGGCAATTTATTTCCAGAGGTACGGTTCAGCAGAAACGGCTAGGGCTTCACATGGGTACGTTTCGTCGTCCGATCCTTGGAAGGTGGGACTCTCGTGCTGACTTCATGTCGCCTGCGCGAGCGGCCGCGGGTGGCTCTTGAGCCAAGCGTCGAAGAAAAGAGAGGAAGAATCAAGAAGGTTCGGAGGCTGGCGTGGCGTGATGGTGGCTCCGTCCCATTGAGAGTCAGACGAGCCGCTCTGCTGACCTGGGCATTGCTGCCTGAGCTTTGCTGCACCACAACACAAGAAAGGACCGACGGGGTACAGTATCATACAAGGCTGCGATTAAGACGGTCTTAGCGCAACTCTAACGGGCAGTACGCACTCTCAGGAGCCTGCTGACAGGCGTCACTGGTGCTGAGACGTTTAGGAGCCAGGCGTGGCTTCAGATTTACAAGACTGAGGCAGCAACAGCCGAGACCACGAGCGTGGCCGTGGCAGTCCAGGCAGCAGTCGAAGCGCTCGAGGTCGAGCCGGCGGTGCCAGCAGTGCTGGAGCTGCCACTTGACGAACTGTCCGTCGTGGTGGTAGTTGAGGAACCAGCAGTGGTGGTCGAGTCGGAGGACGAGTCCGTGGTGACATCAGTAGTCGCAGTGCCCGAGCCAGAGCCCATGGTCATGGTCGAGTCCATGGAGCTGTCAGTGGAGCCCGTGGTCGTGGTGACTGAAGCGCTGTCGGTAGACGACTGAGCCATCGTGGGGTTGGCCAAAGCCACAACGGCAAGGGCAAGGACGAGGAGCGGCGACGTGAAGAACTTCATATTGATGGGCGGAGGTCGTTGCTGGACGCGGGCGAATTGAGGAATGAGACAGAAGGGCTTGGCTTGCCAGCCTGGGTGCAGTGTGCGAGGGAGGAAGGACCGCATGAGAGAGAGAGAGAGACAGTAGAGCAGACGGATCGAATGGAAAAAACGCCAACGCATCTGGCGCAATGAGGCAACAGACGATTTGCGATCTGAGACCTTTGCCAGCCTGCGCTTTATCAGGGGTATTAACATAAAGAGGTTATTGAAGTATAATAATGTCGAAACAATGAAATACTATGGAGAGTATATGCATTGATGGAGGTAAGCTGTACTGTCCAGAGCACATGGCGCCAGGCACAATGGGTTCATTTTGGGCTTGCGGACCTTCGAATATTGGCTCCTGCGCAATTAAAGGGAGCCAGCGTTCATGCTGTGACAGCTTGTACTAAGGCTCATAGGCTGCATTCATACAATTTGGATCGCTCTCCTTCGCCTGCAAGGAAGCAGCAAATCAGCTAAGAATCCTGCTTCAACAATGAAACCTCAGATATCTGATTCTCGAATTAACGATTAGCAAAAGAAGATCGAACAAAAGACAGAAGAAACGTAAAGGCGAGCGCGTTTGGTCAATTAAAACGCATTCAATCGACTGTAGATCTGACATCACGAGTGTTGTGGGTGGCTACTGGTACAAAGTGTTGCCGACGTACAATCACACTTGGCTCAAATTTACAAGACCGAGGCGGCGACAGCCGAGACCACAAGGGTGGCCGTGGCGCTCCATGCCATGACAGACGCCGAGCCCGAGGTCGAGCCGGCCGAGCCAGCGGTGCTGGAGCTGCCGCTGGACGAGCTATCCGTCGTGGTCGTGGTCGACGAGCCAGCGGTGGTGGTCGAGTCCGAGGACGAGTCCGTGGTGACTTCGCTGCTCGAGGCGTCCGAGCCAGAGCCCATGGTC